>LR752271.1:12931-96578 GCA_902729485.2 Mus minutoides | reverse complement strand
CTTTCAATATTTTACCTACATCAGGATCAGCAAGAACAGAGAATGGGATTAGATCAGTCAATTAATTCAACCACACAAAATTCCCACAGACCTTTCTCTAATAATAATCACTAGTAATGCTTATTCCTAGGAAATTATGAACATTGATTCCATCAAATGTAATATTCAATCATATTTGTACTCAATATGTGTCCTATAATTACTTAGATAACAAAAACTTTATTCTAGTTTAATTTGAGTAATCAAAGGAACTGGTATACTTTGGGTTAGACATGTCTTTTGGGAAAGGATATAGATTTCTTACATCAAAATTCAAGATTTGCTATTTCCACTGTCTGTACAGGGTAGTCTCTGTTCCTATCACCTAGTCATACTGCCTTCCTCTACAGTAGATCTTATGAAGGTTTCAACTTACCTCCTAGGCTCATATGACCTAGGGAACTGGAGGTAGATTTAATCATTAGCAGTGAGGTTTATATATAAATCGACTGCGAAGTACAGGGAAAGTTTGAAATAGCCATCCTGCTTTTTCCCCCTTTCAGTTCTTCATCACACTGCAGGAACATAGATCTAAAGCCTACAGCTGGATTGAAGTATTTCACCATCATAAAGAGACAAGAACAAAGAACTGCCATGAACTTAGTCCTGCGAAACTCAATTCTTTCATCTTTATGATTGTAAAATTCTGTTTTACTTTGCTACTTCAATTACACAAAAATAAATATGCATTTTAAAAATGTAGATACATCCCCTTAGTAACTAAGTAATGAAATATATGTACAATAAAATTTATGACAACAAAGATTAAAAAATTGAAAACAAAACTATAAAATGGAAAGATTGTCCATGTTTGTAAGTCATCTGCATTGATATAGTGAAATACCTGTCAAAACACTAATCATATTATTTATATAATTAATAAAATTCTAAAATTCATGTAGAAGTGCAAAAGTCTCTAAATAGCCAAACTAATTCTGAGCAAAATGAACAACACTGGGTATATCACCATATCTTATTTAAAGATTTACAACAAAGCCACAGTAACAACATGGTCCTTATGCATAAATAGATGCATAAATACATGGATTAAAAGAGAATACCAAGAAATAAAGTGAACTGATATAGCCACATGATATTTGACACAATACAAAAGTATATATTTGGGGAAAAGACAACATCTTCAACAAATGATTTTCGGAGAATATACATTCTATCTACACAGTCAAATAAGCTAGATCCCAATATCTATGCTGCTATAAAAATCAACACAAAATTGACCAAAAATCTTAACCTAAGACTTGAAACTATGACACTGTTAAAAGAAAATGGTTCAAGATACAGACATAGGCATGAACTTTCTGCAAAGGAATATAGTATTCCAAGAAAAGACGCATTAGGTTGCATGGCATACAAAGATTATAAGCAGCAAAGGAAACAATTGAGTGTGTGAAGAGACACACTACAAAATGGGAAAATATTTTTTATATAAATATGACAGAGAATTAATGTTCAAGTTACATTGAGAACTCAAAGAGTTAATATAAAAAATCTAAAAATCCAATGTATTTAAAGCTATGAATAAATGGCAAAGGAAAGAATAAACAGTTTAACAGTCTTGACTATCAGAAAAATGCCAATTAAACTATATCAATATTCCATCTCACTTTATCAAAATATAGTCTAAGAACAGTGATATGAGAATTCTCAGTCCTTGTGAGAAAACTCAGAGAAAACAAAACAAGAGTCTTTTAACCTGAATTTCTTCAAAACACAACATTCCTTAGAATGTGTTTTTGCGAGCCGGGCGTGGTAGCACATGCCTTTAATCCCAGCACTTGGGAGGCAGAGGCAGGCGGATTTCTGAGTTCGAGGCCAGCCTGGTCTACAAAGTGAGTTCCAGGTCAGCCAGTGCTATACAGAGAAACCCTGTCTCGAGAAACAAACAAAAACAAAAACAAAAACAAAAACAGAATGTGTTTTTGTGCTCCTCCATAGTATAGCAGATAGAAGGAAATTTACTTAAGCTGCTGTTATTTATATGCTTCAATGAAACAAAACAAAGAAAAACAAAAAATTTACTTTTGCCACTTGTGGCTTGCTTGTGACTATGCACCTTACTCAGGATTCTTCCTAACTCTCAGAGCATAAATTTTCTGATGGTCTGAATAAACTTGGCTATTGCATAAGACTTTAGTCTGCCACAATTTTAGGACTTATTCTCCCAACTAGAACTGTAAAACACCCTGGTAAATATAGATATCATAAAATAAACAAATAACAAGTGCTGTTAAGTATATAGAAAAAGGAACTGCTGAATAATATATAGCCACTATGAAAACCAGCATGGATGTTTGTCAAAAAATTAAAAATAGTATCACCCTCTGAGCCATTTGTCCTACATCTCAGTATACGTACAAAGAACTTGTGGTTCTAATACCATGAACACAACTCTTTTTGTTGCTGTTGGTGGTGGTGGTGTTTTTATTTTGTTTGTTTGTTTTGTTTCATTTTGTTTTGTTTTATTTTGTTTCAAGACAGGGTTTCTCTGTATAGCCCTGGCTGTCCTGGAACTCACTTTGTAGACCAGGTTTGCCTCAAACTCAGAAATTGCCTGCCTCTGCCTCCCAAGTACTGAGATTAAAGGTGTGCACCACCACCACCCAGCTTTGAACACAACTCTTTAATGTTTATTACAGCAATCTTCACATAAGGTAAATTATGAAATCATTCTTGGTGCCTATCAACAGACGACTGGAAAAACATGGTATGTTATATAGACAGTGATCCAGGGTTCTTTCTGCTGCTATGATAAAACATTGACCAAAAACTATTTTGGCAAAGAAAAGGTTTACTTGGCTCACAGGTTGTATTACAGTGCTGAGAGAAGTCAAGAGAGGAACTTATGCAGAAACATGAAGGAGTATTGCTTCCTAGGTTTCTTCTGTTCCCTTTCTTATTCAGCACTGGTTCATGGGCCTAAGAATGGACCCTGCTGACAGTTGTTTGGTGCTTTGCATAAACCAGCAGTCAAGGAAATTATGTCCATAGGGCAACATTATAGAAACAATATTTCATGAATGTCTAGGTTTATGTCAAATTCAAAAAATGATTGTAATAAATATAAAAATTATTTAGCCACAAAGTAGAATAAAATTGTTTTTGCTAAAAACATGTAGAAATGGAGATTATCAATCATACTAAGTGAATTAAGCTAGACTTAGAAAAAAAATAACACATTTTCTTTCATTGATGTATCCTAGATTTGCCATTATTATGTTTTACATTTTCATATGCATATGTAATACATTATGAACATTCTCATTTCTATTTTCCACGTCCCAACTCTGTCAGCCTCCCTTTCTCTCTTTAGGCCCCTTTCTTGTGTGTCCTTTAGTTTTGTGATCCATTAAGTTAACCCAAGGGTGAACCACCATGGGTATAGAGTTATCTAATAGAGACTGGCAGATAAACAGTTCAGCAGGGAGTACTAGACACCTAAGATTGCCTCTTCTGTAGGTGCATGGCTATTAGTAAGTCTGGTCTTGTGCAGGTCCAGTGCAGGAAACTCTATTTGCTTTTTGTTCATGAGTGTAAAAGCTGTAGCACTCTCAGAGGACAGCATTTCATTTAATGGCTTTCTCCCTAACTGCAGGCTCTTACATTATTTCTGCATTTTTTTTCCAGATTACTCCCAGATCCTGAGAGGGTGTGGTACTAAATGTCCTGTTTAGGGTTGAGGAGCCAACTGTCCTCTTTGCAATTGCATTAAATTTGTAAACTGCTTTGGATATGATGGATATTTTTACACTATTAATCCTTCTAATCCATGATCAGGGATGCCTTTACATCTCCAGGTATCTTTCTTGATTTCTATCTCAAGAGTTTAAAGGTTTTAATTCACCTCCTAAGTTTCATTTATTCTAAAGCAGTTATTCTCAGCCTTCCTAATGCTGTAACACTTCAACACAGTGCTTTGTGATGTAGTAACCCACAAACATAAAATTATTTTCACTGCTATTTCACAATTGTAATTTTGCTCGTGTTCTAAATCATTATGAATAGCAGGCTATTTAATATGTGACCGTTTAGAGCTGGGAACCTGTGCTTTAAGGTATTTTATGATTTTTGACTTTTGTATTCTTCAGAATGGTAGTATATCCCTCAATTACCTCTGTGTGTTTATCATTGGAATGTGGAAATGCTATTGATTTTTACATGTAAATTTTATAGCATGCAAAATTGCTCAAAGTGCCTTTGGAGCTATAAGCTTTCTAATGGAGTGATTACTGTCTCTTACATATGGAATCACATTTTATTGAAGACAAGGATAACTTGAATTTTTCTATTTGTGTTTGTCTTATTCACTATTGTATTGTGAAAAGTCATCACCATGGGAATTTTAATTAGTGAAAGCAGCTGACTATGAATTGGTTACAGTTTCAGAAGGTTAATTCATTATTATCATGGCGTATATAGAGATATGCGTGACATTAAAGCAGTACCTGAGAGCTACTTCCTGATCCATAGGCAAGAGAGAGAGAGAGAGACAGAGATAGAGACAGAGACACCAAGCCACACACAGAGAGACAGAGAGAGAGAGAAGATTGGGTCTGCATGGGCTTTTGAAATTACAGAGCCAACCCTCAGTGACACACTTTCTTCAACAAGCTCATACTTACTAAAACATGGCAACATCTCCTAACCAGTATAATTTTATAAATAGTTCCACTTCTTGGTGACTAAGCATTCAAATATATGAGACCAGCCCATTCTTATTCAAACCATAACATTCCATTCACTGACCTCCACAAATCTGTAGTCACAACATAATGCAAACATACATTCCGCCCAACTTCATGGTCTATCACAGTCCACATAGTTGTTCACACTCTACATAGTCTTTCATAGTCCCAACACCTTATAAAAGTAAAAAAGAAATCAAAACTCTCTTTTGATATTATAGGCAATCTCTTAAATTTAACCTCTTATAAAATAATAATAAAAACTAGATCACATATAATGGCACAGAATACACATTAATATTCCAAAAGGGAGGAAAGGGAATATAGTAAGGAAATAAAAGACTGGAGCATGAACAAAAACAAGCAGGGCAAACTCTAAACTCTGCATTTCCATGTCCAATTTTAAAGCACTCTTCAGAACTTTAATTCCTTTCAGTTTTATTGACTGCAAAATGACTAGTCCCACATGTGGCTAATAACATTCAGTTCCCCTCAGTGTGTAAGCTATATCTCCTACATCTTTAACATTTTAGGGTCTCCAAGACAATTCAGTCTTCACCATCACAGTTTTACCCAATAACCTCTCTGAACCTCCATGAAACAATTCCCTTGACACATGCCTGGCCTCAGCAGCTTTTCTTAGAAGCAGAGGGGAAAATCCATAACACCTTCTTTATATCCTCAGTGCTAAAGTCAGAAATACATGGCCAAAGCTGCCAAAAACTCCTGTTTGATGGGCCTAGAACTTGCCTAATACTTAAATTATACCAGCAGTAGCTTTCTGTTGATGCTGTTTTCCTTTACTATTTAAGCTCTCCTTTAATTCCTTTTAACAAGTTGAAAGCTTAGCTGGACAGAGGCTCACCTGGAGGCAATCATTTCCTTTATTCCATTTAGCATCAGGCTTTTCTTTCAAGGTATTAGCTCATTATACACTTGTTCTATCTCAGTTAGCATTGCCTTGTACTCCTCTTCCTAAACTGTACATTGTTGATTCATCTTTTTCCAGTTTTCTCCTTTTCATTGCAGATCTGCATAAGAATGATTACTAATAACCCCGTAGCAAAGTCAATACTAAGATGCCTTGAAATTGCCTCTGCCAATTCCATTAATCTAAAATCATCCAACATAGCCTCAGGCAAATTTTTAGGACAACGTCAAAAAACAAAGAAACAACAACAACAAAACAGCTACACTCTTTGCCAAATGGGACATGAGTGGTTCTTAAGCCACTTATTAATATTCTTCTCTCTAACTCCTTGAGATGAGCCTACAGAGTTCAAATGACCCTCTGCACTGACTTTATACTTCTACACAGACAGCCCATTAAGCCCTGCTTAAAGTGCCCAGCAGATTTTTAGTCCAAAATCCCAAAAATCTTCTATATACATCCTATAAACAGAATGGCCAGGCCTGTCACAGCAACACCCTGATCCCTTGTACCAACTTCTTTCTTAGTCATTCTTCTATTGCTCTGAAGAGACATCACTAAGGTAATTCCTATGAGCATTAGCATTTAATTGTCTTGCCTACAGTTTCAGAGGTATAGTTCATAATCATCATGGCAGGGAACATAGGTATACTCATGGCACTGAAACACTACTTAAGAGTTACATGCTGATCCTAAGGTAGCATAGAAGAAAGAGAAGGAGATAGATAGATAGATAGATAGATAGATAGATAGATAGATAGAACAGAGAAAGACAGAGAAACAGAGATAGATTGCATGGGTCTTAGAAACTTCAAACTCACCATTAATGACATATTTTTTTTCTACAAAGCCACACCTCCTAATCCTTATAATACTTTCTAACAATTCTATACCTTGGTCATCATGCATTCAAATATATAAATCTATGGTGAGTACTTTTATTTAATTGACCACAGTATTCCTTTAATGTTTGTGTCTTTTCAAGTATTACATTGAGTAGTAACAGAGAGAATAGATAGCCTTATTTTATGTCTGATTTTAATGAAATTTACTTGAAGTTTTCTACATTTACCATGACTAAGTTGTACAATATAGTATTTACTGTATGAAAGCATATTACCTCTACCTCCTATATTCTTGAGGGCTTTTATGATGAAAAGGTGTTGGGTTCTCCAAAATGTTTTTTCCTGCCTATTGAGACAATCATGTAGTTTGTATCGTTAAGTTTGTATAATTAAAGGCAAATATCATTTTGTATATATTTAACAATTCTATGTCCATAGTATAAAGCCAGCTTGATCATGGTGAGTAATCTTTATGATGTGATCCAGTATTGTTCTGAAAGTATTTTGTTGAGAAGTGTGTGTATTGCATAATGTATCTGAAGTACATTGTCTTTATAAAATCGATTATATACAATATAAATACAGCAAATACAAGATTAGAAATTGTACAATCATTGCATGTACACACACACACACACATGGGGGTGTGGTAGGGAGCAATGTCAAATGCCTTCTCAAATCTAGAGGAATTATAATCCATCAAAATTGCTGCTCTGATGTGGGATCACATTCAAAGACATTCTAGGTCTGTGTGATATGGCTGGAATGACATACTTTTAATCCACCAAGCTGGAATACAGACACACCTTTAGTACACACCTTGAATCCAAAACAATGAATATAAAGTTAGTCAGTTGAAGGAAGCAGCCCTGTCTGGAAGTGGCATCTAATTGAAGGGCAGAGAAAGTGATGAATCAGAGAAAGATTTGAAAGAATGAGTCAGAGATAGGATATACCTAATGCTCAGAACAACAGACAGGAAAGAGAGGAGAGAGTTGTCTTTTTCTAATGTTATTTTCTACTTGGTCAGTTAATGCTCTGTGGTTAAGGATAGAGTAAAAATTTGAAGTGTGTATTCTTTTTCCAAATCTCTATTCTGAGTCAAGGACTACAAGTTAGTTAATAACACACATGCTGTAATTTGATAACATTTTAATTCTCTTCAAAATGTTACTTTAAAATTGTGAGTTTTTTAGTCTTCATGATGCAATTAAATAACAAATATCATTGATCTTGTTTGTAAGAATAACCTGGTAACATAATATCCTACACACAATTATTGATATAAAACTACAGAAATAAACACTAAAATCAAATGTTTTTATTTTCTTGCAATAAAATTTGCTTACTCAAATTTATTAACACTGGGTAATAAATTCAAATTAAATACCACCAAATTGTTCATGATTAGTAGACTTTCGACTTATTGTTTAAAAAGAACAAAGTAAGAAGATAATACAGATTTGTAAGCAGATATAAAACAAATCTTAACATATGGGGTCAACTTTCCACAATAACATTTCATTTCATTAAATTAACTTTATGCTAAACTTTTCATGAGAACTAATTTTCAGATAAATATTAGTCTCTCTGTGGAACAATATTAATTAGTGATGCTAATATAACAGTCATTCACTGAAAAGGTGAAGGGATATGTCATCTGCAAGCTCCTTCATTATACTGTGGAGATCAACATTAATTGCTGATGTTTTTCCCAACAAGAGGTATGCTTTGCTTAGATATGACATATAAATGACAAAGTCCAGTGAGTAAAAGAAAACGTATATTCAACCAACTTTGCAATGAAATTAATAATGTAATTATGGATTTTATCAAAAAATCTTTTTTTATTAGTTTCTTTATTTTCATCTCAAATGTTATCCCCTTTCCTAGTTTCCCCTCTGAAATCCCCCATCCCCTTCCCCATACCTCTGCTCCCCAACCTACCCATTTCCTCTTCGTGGCCCAGGCATTCCCCTATACTGGGGCATAGAACATTCATAGGACCAAGGGCCTAGTCTCCCATTGATGAACAACTAGGCCATCCTCTGCTACATATGCAGCTAGAGCCATAAGTCCCACCGTGGGTTGTGGTAAATTTCCTCCCAAATATGCCCCAGTAATGAAAACACAACATAGTTAATATGATTGGGCAGATCTACTACCACTACACTACAATCTTCCAGAGCTTATGAGACCCCTTAGAGCTTGCGGTTTCTCCAGGCCATGTGCTTCTGCTCTGCTTTTCTTCATCTCCCTGCTCCTCTGCATCCTCTCCCTCTTCCATTTTCTCTTCTTCTCTCTCTCTCTCTCTCTCTCTCTCTCTCTCTCTCTCTCTCTCTCTCTCTCTCCCTCTCTCTCTCTCCCTCTTCTGCTCCATCTTCCCCTTTATCTGTCCAATCATTAGCTCTCCTTTATTTTACAAATTAATGTGAAAAGCAGGTTTACAGGAAATCACCTGAGTGCTGACTCATTCCTATTTGTAGCCACTCACAGGAGAATAGTATTAACATCAAATATAATTAGCCCTAGGACTATCCACAACAACCATGTGTTTTTTTGATTGGTGGTTTAGTCCCAGGGAGCTCTGGGTGTACTGGTTAGTTTATACTGTTTTTCCTCCTAAGGGGCTGCAAACCCATTCAGCTCCTTGGGTACTTTCTCTAGCTCCTTCATTGAGGACCCTGTACTCCATCTAATGGATGACTGTGAGCATTCACTTCTGTATTAGTCAGGCACTGGCAGAGCCTCTCAGAAGACAGCTTTATCAGGCTCCTGTCAGCAAGCTCTTGTTGGCATCTGCAATAGTGTCTGAGTTTGGTCATTGTTTATGGAATGGATCTCCAGGTAGGACAGTCATTCCTTCAATTCTTCAGTATCTGCTCCAAACTTTGTCTCTGAAACTCCTTCCATGGGTATTTGGTTCCCCCTTCTAAGAAGGATGGAAGTATCCAATCTTTGAGTCAATGAATTTAATTGGCTGTTTTTTGGTTTTTTGTTTTCTGGGTTTTTCTCTTGTTATTTTTGTTGTTGTCACATAATATTTTATTGGTTATTTTATTTATTTACACTTCAAATGCTATCCCCTTTTCCAGTTTCCCCTCCACAAGTCCCCTATCCCCTCCTCCCTCCCACTGCCTCTATGAAGGTGCTCTCCGACCTGCCCACCCACTCCTGCCTCAGTGGACTAGTGTTCCCCAATTCTGAGTCATCAAGCCTCCACAGGTCTAAGGGACTCCCTGCCCAGTGATTCCAGACAAGGCAATCCTCTGCTATATATCTATCTGGAGACATGGGGTCTCTCCCCATCCCCTTGTACTCTTTGGTTGGTGATTTAGTCCCTGGGAGCTTGAGGGGGGTGGTTCTGATTGGGTGATATTTTGTTCTTCCTTTGATGTTGCAAAGCCCTGCAACTTCTACAGTCCGTGTCTTAACTTCCCCAATGGGGTCCCTGCACTCAGTCCAAAGTTTGGCGCTGTACATCTGCATCTGTATTTGTTCCAGGTCTGGCAGACTCTCTCAATGAACAGCTCTACCTAGCTCTTGTCAGTAAAGACTTCTTTGCATTAGCAATCGTGTCTGAGTTTGGTGTTAGCAGATGGGATAGATCACTAGGTGGGGCAGTCTCTGGATGGCTTTTACAGTTTCTGCTCCACTCTTTGTCCCTGCATTTCCTTTTGACAGGAGGAATTCTGGATTAATATTTTGAGGTGGTTGGGTGGCCCCATCCCTCAACTGGGGGCCATGCCTATCAACTGCATATGGTCTCTACATATTCTATCTCCTCTTTTTAGGATAATTCAGCTAAAGTCCTCCATGATGGGTCCTGGAAATCTCTTGGGTCCCTGGAATCTGGGACTTTCTAGTGGCTTTCCCTCATTTATCCTCGCCCACTGCTACACAGGTACTTTCAATTTTCTGACTCTCTGTACTTCTCCCATCTTCTCCCATATCTGAAATAGCCCCGGTTTTCCCCTCCCTTCCCCTTTTCCTCCCAGATCCCTTTTCCTCTACTTTCCAGAGATTATTCTCTT
This sequence comes from Mus minutoides, assembly GCA_902729485.2. Classification (NCBI taxonomy): domain Eukaryota; kingdom Metazoa; phylum Chordata; class Mammalia; order Rodentia; family Muridae; genus Mus; species Mus minutoides. The sequence continues at coordinate 86,026 of LR752271.1, read as the reverse complement.
CACCCTACTGAATAGTGCTGTAGCATCCAGACTTTTGCATGATATTCCCCCCCCCCTTGGGTTTCATTGGTCTGTGAATTGTATCGTGGGTAAACAGAGCTTTTTTTTTTGACTAATATCCACTTAACAGTGAGTATGTATAATGTGTGTTCTTTTGTGATGGGGTTACCACATGCAGGATGATATTTTGAATTACATCCATTTGCCTGCAAATTTCATGAAATCATTATTTTTACCAGCTGAGTAGTACTCCATTGTGTAATGTACCACCTTTCTTGTATCAATTATTCTGTTCAGGGACATCTGGGCTTTTTACAGCTTCTGAGTATTATAAATAAGGCTACTAGGAATATAGTGCATAATGTGTCCTTGTTATATGTTGGAGAACCTTTTGGCTATATGCCCAGGAATGGTATAGCTGGGTCCTCAAGAAGAACTATTTTCAATTTTCTGAGGAACCATCAGACTGATTACCAAAGTGGTTGTACCAACTTGTAATCCCTCCAGAAATGAAGGAGTTTTCCCTTTTTCCACAGCCTTGCCAGCATCTGCTATCGATATCACCTGAGTTTTTGACCTTAGTCATTCTGACAGGTGTGAGGTGGACTCAGGGTTGTTTAATTTGAATGTCCTTGATGACTAAGGATGTTAAACATTTTTTTCAAGTGCTTCTCAGCCCTTCAGTATTCCTCAGTTGAGAATTATTGGTTTAGCTGTGTACCCCATTTTTAATGGAGTTATTTGAATTTCTGGAGTTCAGCTTCTTGAGCTCTTTGCATATATTAGATATTAGCCCCCTATCAGATGTAGGATTAGTAAAAATTCTTTCCCAATCCGTTGGTGGCCTTTTTGTCTTATTGACAGTATCTTTTGCCCTACAGAAGCTTTGCAATTTTATGAGGTCCCATGTGTTGATTCTTGTGCTTACAGCACAGGCCATTGCTGTTCTATTTAGGAATTTTACCCCTGTGCCCATATCTTCGAGGGTTTTCCCCACTTTCTCCTCTATAAATTTCATTGTCTCTGGTTTTATGTGCAGTTTTTTGATCCAATTAGATTTGAGCTTTGTAAAAGGAGATAGGAATGGATCAATTTGCATTCTTCTACATGTTGACCACCAGTTGTGCTAGCACCATTTTTTGAAAATGCTGTCTTTTTTCCCCTGGAGAGTTTTAGATCCTTTGTCAAAAATAAGGTGACCAAAGATGTGTGGGTTCATTTTTGGGTCTTCTATTCTATTCCATGGATCTACCTGTCTGTCACTGTACCAGTACCATGCAGTTTTTATCACTATTGCTCTGTAGTACAGCATGAGGTCAGGCATGGTGATTCCACTAGAAGTTCTTTTATTATTCAGAATAGATTTTGCTATCCTAGGTTTTTTGTTTTTCCAGATGAATTTGCAAATTGCCCTTTCTATCTCAGTGAAGAATCGAGTTGGAATTTTGATGGGGATTTCATTGAAACTGTAGATTATTTTTGGCAGGACAGCCATTTTGACTATATTAATCTGGGCAATCCATGAGCATGGGAGATCTTTCCATCTTCTGAGAACTTCTTCAATTTCTTTCTTTAGAGGCTTGAAGATCTTCTCATACAGATCTTTCACTTCCTTAGTTAAAGTCACACCATGGTATTTTTTTTTTCAATTTTTATTAGATATTTTCTTCGTTTACATTCCAAATGTTATCCCAAAATTCCCCTACACCCTCCCCCATTTCCCACCCTGCTCCTCTACCCACCCATTCCCACAACTTGGCCCTGGCGTTCCCCTGTGTTGGGGCATAGAAAGTTTGCATGACCTAGGTGCCTCTCTTCCCAATGATGGCCAACTAGGCCATCTTCTGCTATATATGCACCTATAGACATGAGCTCTGGGGGTACTAGTTAGTTCATATAGTTCTTCCACCTATAGGGTTGGAGACTGCTTCAGATCCCACACCAAGGTATTTTATATTATTTGTGACTACTGTGAAGGGTGTTGTTTCCCTAATTCCTTTCTTGTCCTGTTTATCTTTTGTGTAAAGAAAGGCCATTGATTTGTTTGAGTTAATCTCATATCCAGATACTGCACTGAAGATGTTTATCAGGTTTAGGAATTCTATGGTGGAATTTTTAGGGTCACTTATATATACTATCTTATAATCTGCAAATAGTGATATTTTGACTTCTTCCTTTCCAATTTGTATCCCCTTGATATCCTTTCGTTGTCACATTGCTCTGGCTAGAACTTCAAGTACTATAATGAATAGATAGGGAGAAAGTGGGTAGCCTTGTCTAGTCCCTGATTTTAGTGGGATTGCTTCCAGCTTCTCTCCATTTACTTTGATGTTGGCTACTGGTTTGCTGTATATTGCTTTTATTATGTTTAGGTATGGGCCATGAATTTCTGATCTTTCCATGAATTTTATCATGAAGGGATATTGGCTTTTGTCAAATGCTTTCTCAGCATCTAACAAGATGATCATGTGGTTTTTGTCCTTGATTTTTTTTAATATAGTGGATTATGATGATGAATTTCCATATAGTAAACCATCCCTTCATCCCTGAGATGAAGCCTACTTGGTCATCATGGATGATCATTTTGATGTGTTCTTGAATCGGTTTGCAAGGAATTTATTGAATATATTTTCATTGATATTCATAATGGAAATTGTTCTGAAGTTTTCTTTCTTCGTTGGATCTTTGTGTGGTTTAGGTATCAGAATAATTGTGGCTTCATAGAACAAATTGGGTTGAGTACCTTCTGTATCTATTTTGTGGAATAGTTTGAGCAGAGTAGGAATTAGGTCTTCTTTGAAGGTCTTATGTAATTCTGCACTAAACCCATCTGGTTCTGGTTTTTATTTTTTTGTTTTTGTTTTTGTTTTTGTTTTTGTTTTTGTTGGGAGACTATTAATGACTGCTTCTATTTCTTTGGGGGAAAAATGGGACTGTTAAGATTGTTAATCTGATCCTGATTTAACCTTGGTAAATCTAGGAAGTTGTCCATTTCATCCAGGTTTTCCAGTTTTGTTGAGTATAGCCTTTTGTAGTAGCATCTGATGGTGTTTTGGATTTTCTCAGGATTATTTGTTATGTCTCCTTTTTCATTTCTGGTTTTGTTAATTAGGATACTGTACCTTTGTCCTCTAGTTATTCTGTCTAAGTGTTTATCTATCTTGTTGATTTTCTCAAAGAACCAGCTCCTGGTTTGGTTGATTCTTTGAATAGTTCTTTTTGTTTCCACTTGGTTGATTTCAGCTCTGAGTTTGATTATTTCCTGCCCTCTAGTCCTCTTGGGTGAATTTGCTTTCTTTCATTCTAGAGCTTCTAGGTGTGCTGTCAGACTGCTAGTGTATGCTCTCTCTACTTTCTTTTTGGAGGCACTCAGGTCAATGTGTTTTCCTCTTAGGACTGCTTTCATTGTGACCCATAAGTTTGGGTATGTTGTGGCTTCATTTTCATTAAAGTCTAAAAAGTCTTAAATTTCTTTATTTCTTCCTTGACCAAGGTATCACTGAGTAGAGTATTGTTCAGTTTCCACATGAATGTTGGCTTTCTATTATTTCTGCTGTTATTGAAGATGAGACTTAGTCTGTGGTGATCTGATAGGATGCATGGGATAGTTTCAATATTTTTGTATCTGTTGAGGGCTGTTTTATGACCAATTATATGGTCAATTTTGGAGGAGGTACCATGAGGTGCTGAGAAGAAGGTACATCCTTTTGTTTTAGGATAAAATGTTCTGTAGATATCTGTTAAGTCCATTTGTTTCATAACTTCTGTTAGTGTCCATGTGTCTCTGTTTAGTTTCTGTTTCCAGCATCTGTCCATCGGTGAGTGTGGGGTGTTGAAGTCTCCCACTATTATTGTGTGAGGTGAAATGTGTGCTATGAGCTTTACTAAAGTTTCTTTAATTAATGTTACTGCCCTTGCATTTGGAGCATATATATTTAAAGTTGTGTGTTCATCTTGGTAGATTTTAACTTTGATGTGTATGAACTGCCCCTCCTTGTCTTTTTTAATAACTTTGGGTGGGAAGTCAATTTTATTCGATATTAGAATGGCTATTCCAGCTTTTTACTTCAGATCATTTCATTGCAAAATTTATTTCTAGCCTTTTACTCTGAGGAAGTTTCTGTCTTTATCCCTGAGGTGGGTTTCCTGTAAGCAGCAAAATATTGAATCCTGTTTGTTCATCGAGTCTGTTAGTCCATTGATGTTAAGAGAAATCATAGAAAAGTAAGTGTTGCTTCCTGTCATTTTTGTTGTTAAAGTTGGTAATCTGTTCTTGTGGCTGTCTTCTTTTAGTTTTGTTAAAGGGGTACTTTCTTGTTTTTTCTAGGGTGTAGTTTCCATCTTTTTTGTGGATTTTTCCCTTTATTATCCTTTAAAGGGCTTTATTTGTGGAAAGATATTGTATCAATTTTGTTTTGTCATGTAATATTTTGGTTTATCCATGTATGGTAATTCAGAGTTTGCTGGGTATAGTAGCCTGGGTTGGCATTTGTGTTCTCTTAGTGTCTGTATAATATCTGTCTAGGATCTTCTGGCTTTCATAGTCTTTGGTGAGAAGTCTGGAGTAATTCTAATAGGCCTGCCTTTATATGTTACTTGACCTTTATACCTTACTGCTTTCAATATTCTGTCTTTATTTAGTGCGTTTGTTGTTCTGATTATTATGTGACATGAGGAATTTCTTTTCTGGTCTAGTGTATTTGGAGTTCTGTAAGTTCATGTATGTGCATGGGCATCTCTTTCTTTAGGTATGAGAAGTTTTCTTCTATAATTTTGTTGAAGATATTTGCTGGCCCTTTAAGTTGGAGATCTTCATTCTCATCTATACCTATTATCCATAGGTTTGATCTTCTCATTGTGTCCTGGATTTCTTGGATGTTTTGTTTTAGGATCTTTTTGCATTTTGCATTTTCTTTGATTGTTGTGCCCATGTTCTCTATGGAATCTTCTGCACCTGAGATTCTCTCTTCCATCTCTTGTATTCTGTTGCTGATGCTCACATCTATGGTTCCCGATTTCTTTCCTAGGGTTTCTATATCCAGAGTTGTCTCTCTTTGGCTTTGCTTCATTATTTTCTATTTCCATTTTTAGATCTTAGATGGTTTTGTTAAATTCCATGGCCTGTTTGGTTGTGTTTTTCTGCAATACTTTAAGGGATTTTTGTGTTTCTTCTACCTATTCAGCAGTGTTTGCCTCTAGTTCGATTTTACTATGGCAATCCTGCTGACCCATGAGCATGGGAGAACTTTCTATTTTCTGAGGTCTTCAATTTATTTCTTCAGAGACTTGAAGTTCTTGATATAGAAATCTTTCACTTCTTGGTTATCATCACACAAAGATATTTCATGTTATTTGTAACGGTTGTAAAGGGTGTCATTTCAATAATATCTTTCTCAGCCCATTTATCCTTTAAATAGAACAAAGCTAGTGATTTGTTTGAATTAATTTTTTTATCCAGCCACTTTGCTGAAGTTGTTTAACAGGCTTAGGAGTTCTCTTGTGGATTTTTGGGGTCAATTATGTATACTATCATATCATCTACAAATAATGGTATTTTGACTTCTTCCTTTCCAATTTGTATCCCTTTGATCTCTTAAGAATATCAAGTACTCTGTTGAATAATGGGGGAGAGTGGACAGCCTTCTCTTGTCCCTGATTGTAGTGGTATAGCTTCAAGTGTCTCTCCATTTAGTTTGATGTTGACTATTGGTTTGCTGTATACTGTATATTTTATTACATTTAGTTATGGACTTAAATTGCTATTTTCTCCAATACTTTATCATGAAGTGATGTTGTATTTTGTCAAAAGTTTTTCAGCATCTAATGAGATGATCATTTTTTTCTTTGAGTTTGTTTACATAGTGGATTACATTTATGGATTTCCATATATTGAATCACCCCTGAATCCCTAGGATAAAGCCTATTTTATCACAGTGAATGGTCGTTCTGATGTGGTTTTGGATTCAATTTGCAAGAATTTTATTGAGTATTTTTGCATCAAAGTCATGAGGGAATTTGGTCTGAAGTTCTCTTTCTTTGTTGTGTCTTTGTGTGATTTAAGTATCACTGTAACTGTGGCTTCATAGAATGTATTAGATAGGATTCTTTCTGTTTCTATTTTACAAAATATGTTGAGAAGTATTGGTATTAGGTCTTCTTTGAACACTTGATAGAATTCTGCACTAAAACCATCTGTTCTTGGTGATTTTTTGGTTGAGAGACTTTTAATGACTGCTCATATTTCCTTAGGGGATATGGGACTGTTTGGGTGGTTTATCTGATCCTGATTTAACTTTGGTACTTGGTATCTATCTAGAAAATCATTTATTTCATCTAGATTTTACAGGTTTTTGTTAGTATAAGGTTTTGTAGTAAGATCAGATATCTTTTTAAATTTCTTTTCAGTTTCTGTTTTTATGTCTCCATTTTTGTTTCTCATTTTGTTGATTTGGATACTGTCTCTGTGGATTCTTGTTAGTCTGCCTAAGGGTTGAACTATCTTGTTGATTTTCTCAAAGAACTTGCTTATGGTTTTGTTGATTCTTTGTAAAGGACTCTTTGTTTTTACTTGGTTTATTTCAGCCCTGATTTTATTTCCTGCTGTCTATTCCTCTTGAGTGTATTTTAGTTCTAGAGATTACAGATGTGCTCTCAAGCTGGTGGTGTATGCTCACTCCAATTTCTTTTTGGAAACACTCAGAGTTATGAGTTTTCCTCTTAACACTGCTTTCTTTGTGTCACATAAATGTAGGTATGTTGTGCCTTCATTTTTATTAAATTCTAAAAAATCTTTAGTTTCTTTTTTTATTTTTGCCCTGACTAAGTTATCTCCTGTTTGGTGTTCTGTAGTCTTCTTGTATTTTTATGGGCATCTTTTCTTTAGGTTGGTGATATTTTCTTCTATAGTTTTTTTTTAAGATGTTAGTGGGCCCTTTGAGTTGGGAATCTTCACTATCTTCTATACCTATTATTCTTAGGTTCAGTCTTTTTATTGTGTTCCATATTTTTTGAATGTTTTGAGTTAGGAGCTTTTTGCTTTTTTTTTTTTTTTTTTTTTTTTTTTTTTTTTTTTTTTTTTTTTTTTTTTTTTTTTTTTTTTTTTTTTTTTTTTTTTTTTTTTTTTTTTTTTTTTTTTTTTTTTTTTTTTTTTTTTTTTTTTTTTACTGTTGTGTCAATGTCTTCTAGGGTATCTTCTACAATTGAGTTTCTCTCTTCTATCTCTTGTAATCTGTTAGTGATGTTTGCATTTGTGATCTCTTCCCTAGCTTTTTGATCTCCAGGGTTGTCTCCTTTTGTGTTCTCTTCAATGGTTCCATTTTCATTTTTAGATCCTGCACAGTTTTGTTCAATCCCTTTACCTGTTTGATTGTGTTTTCATGTATTTCTTTAAGTGGTTTATTTGTTTCTTCTTTAAGTGCTTCTACTTGTTTACCTGTGTTTTCCTGTATTTCTTTAAGTGAGTTATGTCCTTAAATTTAGCTATCATATTCAGGAGGTGAGATTTTAGATCTTTATCTTGCTTTACAGGTGGGTAGGGAGCCAGAGCCCTGGGTCTACACTGGAGAGAGGTGCAAGCTGTAAGTAACCAGTTCCTTTAGCTGGGTAGGGTTTCATGTTTTCCTGGATCCTGTGGGGTCCTGATTATGCTGGGTGTTGGGAAAGATGTTGAGGCCTCAGCTTGATCTTAAGAATATCAGAGACCCAGTGATCCTGGGTGTGTCCGATATCCTCAGAATCAAGCTTCCTCTGTAATCCTGTGCTCCTGTGATCCTAGGCATTTCAGAGAATCTGGGATTCGGGCTCCCACTGGGTGTTCTAGGTGTGTGTGTGAAGGCAGCTCCCCAGGCCTGCTCTGTGTTTAAGTTCAAACTGAAAGGAACTCATGCCACTGGTTGGGCAGGGATTCCTGCATCCCTGCATCCTGGGCTTCCCAGTTACTCTGGGTGGTGGGATAGACCTTGTGGTCTCACCTGTGATCCTGGGTGTGTTAGAGCACCTTGAATTCAAGTTTCCTCTGGTGTTGTAGTAGTAGGTGCAGAGTCAGCATCCCAAGTCTGGCTATCTGTTTTTAATAAATTTTAAAAATTATTTTATATATTTATAACAAATGTTTATTAACAAACTTTTATTATCTGCTATTGATATGAAGTAGTCTTTAAAAATGAGTTCTTCTTCAGCTAAATATATTTAAATGTTAATATCCACCAACAATTCTACAAAAGTTACATACAAACTGGAAAATATATCTGTGAAAGCTTGTTAAAAATGTAAATCAGCAATTCTGGGTTAAAACCTTCTCAAAATTTTAACCCAGAGTTGTTCCTCTCTAAAGGAAATACAGTGACAAAGAGTGGAGCAGAGACTGAAGGAAAGGCCATCTAGTGATTGCCCCACTTGGGGATTCATCCAAAATGCAGCCACCAAACCCAGACATTATTGCTGATGCCGAGAAGTGCTTGCTGACAGAAGCTTGATAAGATGTCTCCTGAGAGGCTCCACCAGAGCCTTACCAATACAAATGTGGATGCTTGCATTGGACTGAGCAGGGTGATTCCAATGGTGTAGTTAGGGGAAGGAATGAAGGAGCTGAGGCTGTTTGCAACCCCATAGGAAGAACAACAATATCAACTAACCAGACCCTCAATCCCCAGAGCTCCCAGGAACTAAACCCCCAACCAAAGAGTAAACATGGGAGGACTCATGGCTCCAGGTGCATATGTAGCAGAGGATGGACTTCAAAGGGAGGCATCAAAGGGAGGGGAGGCCCTTGGTTCTGTGAAGGCTTGATGCTCCAGTGTAGAGGATTGCTAGGGGCGTGGTTGTGGTTGGGTGGGTAAGGGAGCTCCCTCGTGGAGGCAGGGTGGAAGGGGGTTGGATGCTGGATTTTCAGAGAGGAAACCAGGAAAGAAGATAATATTTGAAATGTAAATTAAAAAAATTTTTTACAATGTAAATCAGTATTTTAAAATTATATCATTTTATTCTTTAGAATTTCATTTTTGTATATAATGAAATGTAATTATGCCCACACCTATTTCGTTCCAACCTTCTCCATGTTACTCAAACAGCTTCATCCTTCATCTCTTCTTTCTTCTTCCTCTTCCTCTTCTTGTTATTATCCAATTCTTATTCCACTTTCTCCTCTTCCCCCTTTCTGCCTCTGTCCTATAGATAACCCACAAAATCCATTTAGTTTGTTGTAATTGTGTTAAAAACTATTCCTATTGAGATACAAAACACATGTATACCAATCCCAAGTAGGGTACATCAGGAACCTATAAATGGATACCATTGAAGTCCATCTTGGAGTATTAGTATATTTTGCTCTGGTTATATTGGAGTCAGGGTTATTAACAGGAACAGAAATAAATCAAAGACAACTGGATTACCAAGCCCCACTTCAATATGAGTGGCAGCTCACAAAGCTGGGACCCTGGAACACACTGTATAGCTTGCAGGCAGCTCAAAATGTTAGAATTTTTTTCTTTCATAGTGACTCTGGTCTAAACCTCTTTTAAGACATGACAGTTTTCTGCTTCTCCACACACCTGGATGGAAATCAGCATCTTTTTTGCAGCTTGCCTTGGCTGAAGACTGGCGCCTTTTATTGCTTCCTCTGGCAGGAGGTACCTATTAGACCCTGTCAGTTTCAGGGACATACTGATGCTATTTTTAGTTGTTTGCCTTCCTGCATAAAGGGCTTTCCTGCAGAATGGAATGTTTGAATCTCAGACAGAACTGTTACATAACAGTAGGTCAGTGTTTTCCTCCTTCAACAGTCATCAAATGCCAATCACTCCCCAGGAAAGGGCTGGAGAGCACGTCAAAAATCTATGCCAGCATTGCTTGATGTCTTTTGAGTTGATTTATGTCCAAAAGTAAATTAGTTGTTTTTACCTTGTTTAAGTAAGAACTGAAACAATTTCCTCTTTCATATTATGTTTAGTGTTATTAAAATATCAGTCATCTCTGAAGTCAATCATCCACACTATTCAGTGAGATACAAGAGCTTCCTACAAATGCACAGAAATATCTCCATCAGCTTTAAAATAGTACTCCAAAATGGAGCACATTATATCATACAAGTATTATTTTAAATTAAGAAATTAATTAAAATTTTATAGTAAATTTCTCCCAACCTGCTCAAACATTTCATGGCTCATTGATTTAGACTGTTTGAACATGTTAATGACAACTGACACTCTAGACATGGTAAATGTAATCGAGTTCCTCTGTACATAGTTCTCTGATGCTCTCTCATTGGAGGGAGAGAGGAGTTTCTTAGATAACTATGAATCTCTTAGGTAATTATGACTCTTATGAATCTCTAATAAATTTTTAATTCCTTTGCAATTCTGGGAAGGCAATTGTGATAATGGACAGCTTTATTCCAATCACTACAAACTATACAAATAATGACATAAGATTACTTATCAGATTGAGTTAAAATTAAACTACCTTTTAAGGGTTTTATAAAGTTGTGTATCACATTGTATGACAATATGTTTATAGCCCTTTGATGTTGCCTCACTGACCGACCTTGCACCCAGAGACAGAGCTATCTGGAAGCCTCAGTTGTATTATTTTCTGGAACCTCTGTGACATCTGAACTCTGGTGATGCTTGCCATTAACATCTCCAGAGAACACATGAACCTGATAATAACCTTAGTTCTCTGGCCATTTCTGCATAATTTTAGTTCATCTATAGAAACCGTTGTGTTTACACTATATAAACTCGTTTTTTTTTTTTTTTCAGCAACAAAATAAACAAGGTTTTATTCTTCTCAGTCACACCTCTCATTTCTAATTAAGTGTGAGGTCAGAAGCAGTCAATACACATGCATACAAATGGGATTCTACATGGGTGTACATAAATATTCACATGCACACACAAAATACAAATCTTTGTCTCTTGCTCTCACTCTCTCTCTCTCTCTCTCACCCCCACACACCTTGTGTTTGAAAATCTTACAGTTTTTCCATGAATCAGAACCAATGACCATTTTCTTTCTGTTGGATTTTCCATATTTATTGTATTAATTCAAGGAACCTTTATCAGTATACATTGATTGTGCAAAGTAAGGAGTTTATGATGAGTCGATAGATGTGTATGATAGCCTCTGTCATGTATTTTCTTACCTCCCCTTCTCCAGCTTAATCTTTATTGTTTCCCTTTACAAGCCTGCATCGTCCTTTCAGAAGGAACTCTCTATATTTAGCTATGTGTAGAGAATGTATAAAAAAGTAGAATTTTTCTCATTAGAAATGTGAAGTTTTTAAATGTACTGATGATTCTTATTTGAAACAAGTTAAGTAATCTTCTTACCAGTTATTGTAGTGTATACCCTTGTTTCATAAAGAGTGATGTAAAATGAAAACAATCATAGTCATTTTCCAATGTTTATAATTTTTGCTCCTTTAGTTTTGCATTCTACTGCAAATATATCTTCTACCTTAGATATTCTAGAAAATTATTTATTTTAATCAATATGTATATTGAAATGTGCTATAAATTATAAACCAAATTTCTCTTATTCAGTAATTTTATATCACATTCCCATAGTGGTTTGAAATAATATAATAAAAACTGCTCAGGAAATAAATCTAAGCATCACTATAGACTGATAGAAAAGTCTGTTCTTATTGCTGGTGACAGCTTTTCAGTATACAACTTTGGGGTACATATTTCATTGACAAGATGACACCAAACCCCACAAATCAATTTCTCACTATGGAAATCAATAATGTTATTAAAAATATTTGAGAGTAGTTATGTGAACAATACTCTGTCACCATGGCTTAAAGAGAAATACAAATTAGGGAAATGAATACGTTTAGGTGATTCTGATGAGAAAAATGAGGATTAAATTAGTTTCATTCACTGTCAAGCCACATTATTCAAATTGTAAAATATGAAAGGAAGGGAGAGCCAAATCACTTTTATAAATTGAAAGAAATTTCAAAGGAGGTGCTGGGAAGCCCTGTGTAAGGACAAATTTCTCAATACTGATTCTGAAATCTGATTCTGCTAAGACTCTATTTCTATTTCCCTAGAGATGTTAGATAAGTCTGATGTCATATAAAATTCAGAACTAGAAGAGAATGCAGATTAGTTTTATAATATTTATGACCTACTTCATCTATCAACAAATTTTTCCTGAGTCATCAATGATTGCTAGGTACTGTGCATGCACTGGCAAATAACAAAAAAGAATGAAGACTACAAATTATGAATGCAGGGAAATATCATTTAATTCAACATTATATTATTCATGAGTACATCATTTTGTCATAGAAAATAGCATAGTATATGCCCAAAAAACAATGGCTTAGTAAGATATTCTAAGATTTTTCTGACATCAGAACCCAAATATTCCTTTTGAAAATATTAATGATGCATTAGAAATTAATTTATGGAATTGGCAAGATTTTTTAAATATTCTATAATACATAATGTTGGAGCATATATCCAACTAATGTCATCTATTAATATTTACCTATAATTCAATCACTACCAGTCTCTGTCTCTATTCATTAAAAATAAATAAAATACTTTCTGTCTATTTAGTGTTTCATTTCAACATTTTTTTCTTCCTCCTACTACATTTAGTAACTCTAGATGAATCTTGGATGAAAACATATGACATGATTTTGAAATGTACCAACTTGCTCAGATTGTGTTTTCTTCAGCTCACTTAACCATTAAATATGATTTATTTAGTTACACTCTGATTTGGAACCAGTGAAAATATTTTATACTTATATTGTGTCTGATAAATAGTATTATAACTTCTAGAATATATAGTATTGCTAAGAAATATAATTCAACCAATAACTGTAATATCAGCAGCATGGAAAGTGCTTTATTTAAGAAAACATAAATTTTAGCAGGAGAAACACCTAAGAGAAAGAATGAAAATTCAAATTTGCATTAGCAAATTAATTATTTGAAAATGTTGATTCTCAGCCAGAGACACCATAGCTACAGGAATAAAAATGTGCTTTCATGTAAAAGCTTTCTCTGACACTCAGTTGTCTTGGCTATACTCGAAATTCACAAATACTATTCATAGTAATAAGATAGTAGATGGTTAAGATGACTTGGCCTACTGCCCTTAAGAATCTTAACAAATTTACCTCTAACGTTGCTAAGTAAAAATTAATTAAACATGAATGGCTTATCATTTTGTCACTAGTTCTAACAAAGACTTTGCAACCATAATTAGATCTGTCAATCTGTTTTAATAAGCTAAGGTGTATTACCCATCCTTGTTCATTTTCTGTGAAACAAAATATTCAGTAATAAATCTAAGAAAGCCTGTCCATTAAATCAAAATTGGCATGTGATCAAGAATGGTATTGGTAAAGAAAAGGGCCTGAATCAGAGGAATTAAGTAATGAAATAAATAAGACAAAGGTACTGAATAGGAGTGTGCATTATACCGAGCTCTCCATTTTAATGTCATCAGAATTAAAATATATATTTTGATGATCACTGTCCTTTCATTTTATGTACATTTGTACATTGCATAAACACACATGTACACCAATACATAAACGCACACATTATATATATATATATGTATATATATATATATATATATATATATATATATATATATATATATATATATATATATATATATATATATATTTTTTTTTATTAGAGAAATTCTTCCTTTACATTTCAAGTGTTACCCCAAAAGTCCCCTACACCCACCCTCTGCCCTGCTCCCCTACCCTCCCCCTCCCACTATTTAGCCCTGGAATTCCCCTGTACTGGGGCCTATAAACATTGCTAGACCAAGGGCCTTTCTTCCCCAATAATGGCCAACTAGGCCATCTTTTAATACATATGCAGCTAGAGACATGAGCTCTGGGAGTTCTGATTAGTTGATATTGTTGTTCCATCTATAGGGTTGCAGACCCCTACAGCTCTTGGGTACTCTCTAGCTCCTACATTGGGGACCCTGTGTTCTGCCCTATAGATGGTTGTGAGCATCCACTTCTGTATTTGTCAGGGACTGTCAAAGCCTGTCAGGAGACAGCTATATCAGGGTCCTTTCAGCAATATCTTGCTGGTGTGTGCAGTAGTGTCTGCATTTGGTGGCTGATTATGTGATGGACCACCCGGGTGGGGCACTCTCTGGATGGTCCATCCTTTCGTTTAGCTCCAAACTTTGTCTCTGTACCTCCTTCCATGCATATTTTAATCCCTATTATAGAAAGGAATGAAGTATCCACGCATTGGTCTTTCTTGATTTTCTTGTGTTTAGGAGATTGTATCTTGGGTATTCTAGGTTTTGGGGCTAATATCCGCTTATCAGTGAGTGCATATTAAGTGACTTCTTTTGTGATTGGGTTGCCTCACTCAGGATAATATCCTCCAGATACATCCATTTACTCAAGAATTTTATAAATTCATTGTTTTTAATAGCTAAGTAGTACTCCATTGTGTAAATGTACCACATTTTCTGTATCCATTCCTCTGTTGAGGGACATCTGGGTTCTTTCCAGCTTCTGGCTATTATAAATAAGGCTGCTATGAACATAGTGGAGCATGTGTCCTTGTTACCGGTTGGAATATCTTCTGGGTATATGCACAGTAGAGTTATTGCTGGATCTTCTGGTAGTACTATGTCCAGTTTTCTGACAAACCGCCAGACTGATTTCCAGAGTGGTTGCACCAGCTTGCAATCCCACCAGCAATGAAGGAGTGTTCCTCTTTCTCCACATTCTTCCTAGCATCTGCTGTCACCTGAATTTTTGACCTTAGCCATTCTGACTGGTGTGAGGTGGAATCTCAGGGTTGTTTTGATTTGCATTTCTCTGATGATTAAGGATTTCGAGCATTTTTTAAGGTGCTTCTCAGCCTTTTGGCATTGTTCAGTTGAGAATTCTTTGTTTAGCTCTGTACTCCATTTTATAATGGGGTTGTTTGAATTTCTGGTGTTATATATATATTTCTGTGATGGTTTGTATATTCTTGGGCCAGGGAGTGGCACCATTTGGACGTGTAGCCTTGTTGGAATAGGTGTGACCTGGTTGGAGTAGGTGTGTCACTGTGGGTGTGGGCTTAAGATCCTCACCCACATGACACACTTACTTGCCTGAAAGTCAGTCTTCCACTAGCTTGTGCCATGCCTTCTTGGATACTGCCATGCTCCCACCTTGATGGTAATGAACTGAACTTCTGAACCTGTAAGCCAGCCCCAATTAAATGTTGTTTTTTTATAAGACTTGTGTTGGTCATGGTGTCTGTTCACAGCAGTAAAACCCTAAGACAATCACTCTATATATACCTCAAATGTTTATTTCAAGTTTAAGTGCATTTGTACTTTGGGAAAAGGGTATTATGGATTAGTTTTTTAAAACTTTAAATGAGGAAGTAATGAGTATAGTCATTTTCTTTTTTGTTTCTTTTTAGATTTTTTTATTAGATATTTTATATTTATATTTCTAATCTTATCCCCTTTCTTTGTTCCCGCTCTGAAAATCCCCTATTTCCTGCCCCTCTCCTGCTGCTCAATAAACCACCCACTCCTGCTTCCTGGCTCTGGCATTCCCCTATACTAGGGCATAGAACCTTCACAGGACCAAAGGTCTCTCCTCCCATAATGATCAACTAGGCCATCCTCTGCTGCCTATGCAGCTAGAGCCATGTGTTTTCTTTGGTTGGTGGTTTAGTCCCAGGGAGCTCTGGGGGTACTGGTTAGTTTATATTGTTGTTCCTCCTATGGGGCTGCAAACCCCTTCAGCTCTCTGGGTACTTTCTCTACCTCCTTCATTGACCCTTTTCTCTGACCAATGGTTGATTGTGAGCATCCACTTCTGTGTTTGTCAGGCATTGACAGAGCCCCTCAGGAGACAGCTATATCAGGCTCCTGTCATCAAGCTCTTGTTGGCATCCAAAATAGTGTCTGGGTTTGGTGGTTGTTTATGGGATGGATACCCAAGTCTCTGGATGGTCATTCCTTCAGTCTCTGCTTCACCCTTTTCTTATGTAAACAGTTTATCAAGAGTTATTTACTTATTAAGAAAAATTAAGGATCCCTCTGCAGCAGCCAGAGCAGTAGCCACTGTTGCCTAGCAGCCAACCACCACCATGGTGAAGATCCTAACAGTGAAGACACAGGCATACCTGATCAGTAGCTGGGCACCAGCAGGTTGGAGAAGTGAATGAAGGTGTTCCAGAGCAATGCCAACTATGCAGAAAACTTCATCCAGAGCATTGTCTTCACTATGGATCCAGGGCTGAGGCAGGAGGCCAAGCTGGTTGTGCTTGGGACAGCCACTTCTACATGACAGAGGACATCCAGCATATTGTATTTATCGCTGTAAACAATGGGATTGGTTCCCTGGTTATTGGGCAGAATGGAATCCTCTCCACCTCTGCTGTATGCTGCATCATCAAGAAAACCAAAGCCATTGGTGGGATCATTCTGACATCCAGCCACAATCCTGGAGAGCCCAATGGAGATTTTGAAATTAAATTCAATATTTCTCATGGAGGTCCTTCTCCAGAAGCAATCACTGGTAGAATTTTCCAAATCAGCAAGACAATCGAAGAACCTGCCATTTGCCCTGATCTGAAGGTAGACTTCAGTGTTCTGGAAAACCACAGTTTGACTTTGAAAACAAGTTCAGGTCCTTCACAGTGGAGATTGTGGGCTCAGTGGAGAATGCCACAATGCTGAGAAACATCTTCGATTTCAACGGAGATTTCACTGAAGGAGCTTCTCTCCCGTCCAATCAGATTGAAGATCTGCACAGACTCCATGCGTGGAGTTGTGGACCATACCTAAAAAAGATCCTCTGTGAAGAACTTGGTGCCCCTGGCAAACTCAGCAGAGAACTGTGTTCCCTGGAGGATTTTGGAGGCCACCACCCTGTCCCCAACCTCACCTATGCTGCTGAGGTGGTGGAGACCATGAAGTCAGGAGAGCATGATTTCAGGCCTGCCTTTGATGGTGATGGGGATCAGAACATGATTCTGGGCAAGCACAGGTTCTTTGTGAATCCTTCTGACTCTGTGGCAGTCATCACTGCCAACATAGTCAGCATTCCATATTTACAACAGATGGGGTCCGTGGCTTTGCACACAGCATGCCCACAAGTGGTGCTCTGGACAGGGTAGCAAACACCACAAAGATCGCTTTGTATGAGGCCCCAACTGGCTGGAAGTTGTTTTTTGGGGAATTTTATGGATGTAAGCAAGCTGTCCCTCTGTGGAGAGGAGAGCTTTGGGACTGGTTCAGAGCACATCTGAGAGAAAGATAGACTGTGGACTGTCCTGTCCTAACTCTGCATTCTGGCCACCTGCAAACAGAGTGTGTAGGACATCTTCAAAGACCACTGGCAGAAGTTTGGTCAGTACTTCTATACCAGGTATAACTACGAGGAGGTGGAAGCTGAGGGTGCAAGCAAAATGATGAAGGACCTGAAGTCCCGGATGCTGGACCACTCCTTTGTAGGGGAAACAATTCTCAACAAACGATAAAGTCTACACTGCAGAGAAAGCTGATAACTTTGAATATAATGACCCAGTAGATGTAAGTGTTTCAAAAAACCAGGGCTTGTGATTCTCAGATCATCTTCAGACTGAGTGGCACTGGCAGTGCAGAGGCTACCATCTGGCTATATATTGATAGCTATGAGAAGGACATTGCCAAGATCAGCCAGGACCTCTAGGTCATGCTGACGACCCTGGTCTCCATTGCTCTGAAAGTGTTGCAGCTCTAGGAGAGGATCAGCCACACTGTGCCCACTGTCATCACCCAGAAAGATGGACAAATATGGCATGTCCTTCCCCCAGGACCTGTCCACACCACCTGATTGAAGGACATAGACAGGAACAATGTATTTGCCTGGGCCTTTTAAGACTCGATCTTGGTTTTTTACTTCCAACTTGATAAACAGCCATTTGTGAGGCACTGCCACTGTGTGGGCGAGAAGGAAAGCAGACCCGACAGCCTGCACCTGTTCATTCTCTTGACCTATTTAATTGCTGCTGTGTGGGCCCTTGTCTCCCTGCATCAGGTACAGTACACTACACTGTAAAGATATGGAAGCAGTGGGTCAAAAACAAGGCCATCTCCTGTCCATGGAGTATGTCTATAAAATGATATTGAAGTTCCTGCTTCACTGTGAAATTCTCTCCATTTGTGTTTACATGTAATCCAACAGAATACAGTTTCTGGTGCCTTCTTTCCAATTAGATTTTCTCGGAGCAAGATGTATTTGTCTTTAGACCTTGGTGTTATCTTGCATCTCCCATCTACACAGATATTTGGGGTATTGAAGCTGAATTTGCTACTGTTAAAAAAAGAAGAGAAGAGAAGAGAAGAGAAGAAAAATTAAAAAGAAGGTTCTAAAACTATGTATCCCTTCTTTGATATAAATAGAATTAAATTAACATTTTGCATTAAAATCTTAGTTAAGATATATTCTTCAAATATATAAAAATTAAGTGAATTATGAACTTTGATAAATACTCCTAATTCTCTACTTGTATTTGGCACTTAAACAGACTCTTTGCAATAGTACTCATGCTCATACATTTTACCAGCTTTGCATGTAACTTTTTCTTATAGCTCACAGTTTATCATTATACTGCAATTGTGTCAAAGAAAATTTCTTTCTTTGTTTTGAAGACAGGACTTCACTGGCTGTCCTAGAATTCTTATAGACCAGGCTTGTATCAAATTCATAGATTCCACCTGTCTCTGCCATTCCTCACACCATATGCCCCATCTCTCGAAAGTTTGGTTTAAATGCATGTGCTACCATACCTGGCCTCTAATCCCAGCACTGGAAGCAGAGGTAAGTAGGTCTTGGTAAGCTTCAGGAGTCCTCCTAACTGTGTCTACCGTCCAGCACAGGAGTACTAAGTTTGAAGAATTCACTACCAAACTGAACTTTAAGTGGCCTATGTGGATTCAAACTCATTTTTTCTCTTTTTAAAATTAGTTTTTCAATGTATGCATACATTATCTTGCTTGTTTGTCTATATACTACATGAGTGCAGGTGCTTGTGGAGGACAAAAGAAGATATCCATCTTACAAGCCAGTGAACCTGGCTGTTGGGAATGAAACTCAGCTCCTTTACAATAATAGCAAATACCACGACTCTAGCCCAATTCTGTTGCTATTAAATTACTTCAGCATTTAGAATTTTCTCAGGTCATTATGCTTTCTTTTTGTCTGAGACAAGACATTTTTATCTAGTCCACATATCTTAATGTAGGTCAGCCTTGAACTTGCTAACACCATGCTTCACCTGCTGCGTCCTGAGAAAATAGATGTGTGCTACAACAAATGACTAGAATCTCCCTTTAAAGCCCCCTTTTCATTATATATCCAGTAGCTAAACTGCTATGTTTTTATAGCCATATAGATTTAGAAAAACAGGTCCACAAGCATTGTATTAATTCAATATGTGATTAATACCATGAAGAATTTTCCTCTCTACAGTGCTCTAAAATTTTCAATTTTCAAAGATACAATGTTGGATTTCTTCAAATTTGTCTTAGCATTGGTGCATGTAATAATAATAGTTAAAAACATAAAGACTAACTTTATTTTGGGTTCCGATAGCTAATCTCTATCACATTTCCTGAGATATTTCTTTCTGTGGCATGAATGTAGCTGTGATTTGAGTTCAATTGATCTCAGCATAAGTGTAGAGCAAATAACAAGGTTATTTGTAAAATACAAAAAATCTCTAATATATACGGAATATAGCATAATTCTGATGGTCCATTTCAATGTACCTGCACTGACTGCATAAGCACAGCTATGAAGTTGCAGGTTCATTCTGTATTTGTTCAGCTGAAAACAGTGAATAACAAATTTTAATAATACAAAAGATATACTTTACTTGATTTAGCTACCAGCTATCACTTATTCCATAAATATTTATGTGTGTTTGTAGGTGCTAAGGCAGGAAAAGTAGCAACAAAGAGGAATACCTGACGACCCCCTGACCAGAAATTTCTCTTTAACACCTTAAACAGGTATCTCCCATAAAAATAGGTTTTAAAAACAGACAAAATGGGCTAAGACCAACAGTTACAGTTGTTATATTTAGGGATGGTTCATCAAAGAGGCACAATCTGATAAATGATATAGGCATACAAATAGGAAGGTGTTGGGAGAGATATTGTTTGCACATTTACTGCTTTAAGTGCTTGCTGGCATAAAGTATTTGCCTTTGTGGGAAAGTACTAGCCCAGCTGAGTATAAATAGAAATAGATGCTGAAGTCAGTGGAGAACAAATAACTATAAATCTTGTGAATAGGTGCCTAATAACCCATTCTGTTCTGATCTTCCTACAGAACTGATTACTCGGTCCATATCCTGTTCCTGGGAACAGGTGCATTACCCAGAGATAAAGTGACCCACCTCCACCCTCCTTCTTGCTCCTATGAGTCTATAACCTGTGTGGGAAAAATGAAAAATTTTCAGCTTTATCATCAGACTTGCTGTCCATTCTTTGTGTTTCTTGTTCCCCCATTCGCTTCCAGGTGGCCTCTCAAGTCCCTGTTTATTTGTCCTGCAGAGCAGGACAGGAAGGAAGGTAGGAAAGAAGGAGGGAAGACAGGAAAGAAGCAAGGAAGGAAAAAAGAAGGAAGAAAGGAAGGACAGAATAAAGAAGTTAGGGAGAGAGGTAAGAAAGAGGGAAGGAGCAGATAGGGTGATGTAAAATTGTGCCATATAAATCAGACATGTAGGCAGTAGATAAAAGCTAAAATGTATTCCACAAGAAATGGCAGCTATATGATGACCCCTGTTCAAGCAAGAATGACATCATGTTTGGGAGACAGCAAGAATATAATTTTTATGGAAAAGAAAGAGCAATAGTAAGTGATAGAGAACAGTATCTAAGAACTAATAAGCATGATAGATATCCAATTGCTACATCCACTCCAGTAGTGACAAGCGCCATAGGCCCCCAAAACCTGGGCACTGTCCTGAGGGGAAAAGTTCACGGAAATTTAGATTCCTGGAATCGTGGCATCCTGTATAAGGAATGTGCCACTGTCCTTGCTTTAGTTGGTAAATGGATCTGTGTGCTTTCCCTTAATATTGCTTTATTATAACTGTCTCTATTTTGACATATAGCTAAGTTAGATTCTAGGCAGTCCTCGATCCAACCCTTGGGCATGGATAGCTAAGTCACTGCCCTACACAGGAATTTACCATTATCTAGGAAGAAGGAAGTTTGTGATCTAAGGAGGAACCAGAGTAGAGAATTAGAACTATAGATAGCTGAGTTACACCCATACACAAGTATTGACAATGGCTTCTGGGGAAGGTAGACTATACAATAGACTAGAATAGGAACTATGGCAAGGGCACAAAGCCCTAGCCCCTGGCTTCTAAGATTAAGTGGACCTTAGGTGGAGCTGTTTTTGACCCCAGTTGTTAACATTGAATTTTATCTCAGTTGGTTCCTGCCAGCCCTTCCTTGTTTGCATTCCTCTGTTTTGTGTAAGAATTCTGTAACCTCAATGTACCTTGCAGGTGTGTCACCTGTCTTCCCTATTTTCTTCTGTATAAAAGGCCTGGCCTTGCCTTGCCTTAGCCTTAGCCTTAGCCTTAGCCTTAGCCTTAGCCTTAGCCTTAGCCTTAGCTTTAGCCTTAGCCTTACCCTTAGCTTTAGCCTTGCCTTAGCCTTAGACTTAGCCTTGCCTTAGNAGCCTTAGCCTTGCCTTGCCTTAGCCTTGCCTTGCCTTGCCTTGCCTTATCCTAAGCCTTGCCTTAGCCTTGCCTTAGCCTTAGCCTTGCCTTGCCTTAGCCTTGCCTTGCCTTGCCTTGCCTCAAAATTCTTTAACATCTTCTGGCAAGCATCCAAAACTTCCAATTTACATTTGAAATGTAAATAAAGATAATGTCTGGTGCAAAATAAAGAACAATAGAGATTGTAAAATCACGTATGTCTGGGTTGTGTGTGTGTAAATGTATATAAGTGTGGGTGCATGTGTATTGTGGTAGGTGGGCATGTGTTTTTGTGTATATGTATGTGTGTTTGTGGTATGTATATGTTTTTATGTGTATATGTGTGTATTTGTGTTTGTTTTATGTGAGTGTGTATGAGTGTGCTTGTGTATGTGTGCATTTGTGTTCAGAGTATGAGTGTTTATGAGTGTGTATGAGGGAAGTTTATGTGTATGTGTGTGCTTGCATTTGTATATATATGTATGTGTATTTGCATCTACATGTGTATATCTGTGTGTATTTGGAGTATGATCTGTTTAACATGAAAGGTTCTCTCAGAGAAAGTACAATAGATATTTTGTCCTTACTGAAGCTTACCATGGAGCTGCTACTTTTACCTGGAGATCAGTAATAAATCAAAATTAGAGAGTGGACCTTTTGCTTCTCTAGTGATGGGAGAATGTACCTTCTGTTTCAAATAGGAAGAGCATCAATGATTTCCAGTTGCAGAAAGTGGAGAGTGTTTTGCAGATGGCTGTAAAATGTTTGACTAAGTGTGGTCTGACGATAGCTTCAAAAAATATTCTGCATGGTAATCTTTTAGGCTATCTGAGACATTTAGTGTATAGAGATTTTGTGTTTCCTCAGATAAATGCCCTCAGATTAAATAAACAGATCTTCAATCAAACTGGGGTTTTATAAAGCCCTCCTTAGCTAAGTGTGGAATTTTAGGGGGTGGATTGCAGGTTGCCTTTTGGGTTGACAATTGATGTGAAGGTAACACAGCAGTTACCATGCCTGGAGAGCATTCCTGGAAGTTGCATTGCTAAATGGGCTTTTGGGAATTGTAGAAATATGTCTGCATAGTTTGTAACAAACTGAATCATATGTGGCTAGGTACTTGCTTTCCCACTAAGATGAATGTTGCTTGAGGTAATAATGGATTATCTCTGATCTGATATACAATAGATTAGGTGCAGAGTTGATGAATAAATCAATGTGTTAAACAAAGTAAGTCTAGTCTATATAGCTGAACTCTGGTATTTTAAAAACTTCCAAAGTATCTAGTGATCAGCAAAAATATTAATCTATAAGCATTATTTCCAAGTCATTATTATAAATTAAGTTTTAGTAGTAATTTTAAAACTGGGCAAAGCAGTTGTTGCCTGTAATATCAGAATTTGGAGGTAGAAATAAGATGATCAACATTCTAGATAATTCTGAGATATACACTGAGTTAGAACTCATGTTGGGCAACATGAGACCCTGTACCAAAAGACAATACTAATTTTAACACTTTAATTTCCAGAGGGAAATAATAGTGAGGAACTAGCAGAAGTCATTAAATGACTGCATATTTCATCTCATAGGTATGTTCCTTCAAAAGCAGCTTTCAGTGATAAATGTAAATAAAAATGAGCAAATTGAGTAGAACATCAAAGTTCTATTAATGTTAAGAACAGAACATCATCTTACAAATCACCCATTTTCAGATGAGAAAACTCAATTACATCCCATGATTCAACTGTCCAAACTTTGTATCATGTGACTCTCATTCTCTAGTTCCTAAAACTTACATAATGCAGATTAGGGGAATATATGTATATTTACGTTATACCTGAAAGTATCTAAAAAATCATGGTTTGAATAGAAAAGTATAATAAATACTGATATGATTTATTTGGACATTGCAGAATTACAATTATGTACACACCTTTACATGGATACATAGAAAATCCAGGGACAGACAGATAAATTCAATCATATAAAAATCTAAGGTTTTAAAAGTAACTTTGATGACTACAATGCTATGAAATAATTATATTGGAATTATGACAAATGAAAATATTATCCTATAAGAATTCACTGTCCTATTTCTTCAGTTTAAGCATGGAACATTTAAATGTTGTTTTTTTCTAAATTTTCTAATAAAAGATCAGAAATTGTTCATCATGAATGCACCCAGGTTGTAGAGTATAATGATAAGTGAATAGAAAATAGAAAAAAATATAAATATATTATCTAAAAGTCCCTGAATCATTAATCTCATTATAATAAAATATCTATGAGAGATATTAGAATCACAATTACAGGTCAGGTTTGAAATAGTGAAATTTAAGAAAGTTTGTTTGTTTGTTTGTTTGTTTGTTTGTTAGTATAAGTGCTTAGGTGAATAAGCAGAACACACAAGCAAAGCTGTTGTGTACACAAAAAATTATGCTTAAGAGTAGACTGTGTTTTTAGGCTAATATCCACTTATCAATGAATGCATATCATGTATGTTATTTTGTGACTGGTTTACCTCACTCAGGATGATATTTTCCAGTTCCATCCATTTGTCTAAGAATTACATGAATTAATTGTTTTTAATAGCTGAGTAGTAGTATTAAATTACTACATTTTCTATATTCATTCCTCTGTTGAAGAACATTTAGGTTCTTTCCAGATTCTGACTATTATAAACAGAGCTGCTATTAGCATAGTGGAGCTTGTGTCCTTGTTGTATGTTGGTGCACTCTTTGGGTATATGCCCAAAAGTGGTATAGCTAGGTCCTCAGTTAATAGTTTGTCCAGTTTTCTAAGGAACTGCCAGACTGATTTCCATAGTGTTTGTACCAGCTTGCAATCCCAACAATGGAGGAGTGTTCCTCTTTCTCTACATCTTCACCAGCATCTGCTGTTGCCTGAATTTTTTATCTTAGCCATTCTGACTGCCATGAGGTAGAATCTCAGGGTTATTTTGATTTGCATTTTTTTTGATGACTAAAATATTGAACATTTTTTAGGTGCTTCTCAGCCATTCTGTATTCCTCAGTTGAGAATTCATTGTTTAGCTCTGTACCCAATTTTTTAATAGGTTATTTGGTTCTCAGGAGTGTAGCTCCTTGACTTCTCTGTATACAGTGAACATCAGTCTTCTATAGGATATAGGTTTGGTAAAGATCTTTTCCCAATCTGTTGGTTGCCATTTTGTTCTATTGACAGTGTTCTTTGCCTTACAGAAACTTTGAAATTTTATGAGGCCCTATTTGCCCGTTTTGATCTTACAATAAAAGCCATTGGTGTTCTTTTCAGAAAAATTTCCCCTGTATTCTTCCTCACTTTCTTTTCTATTAGTTTCAGCGTATCTGGTTTGTTTGTTTGTTTGTTTGTTTTTGAGGTCCTTGATCCACCACATGGACTTGAGTTTTGTACAGGAGATAAAAATGGATCAGTTTTCAGTCTTCTACATGCTGACCTTTAGGTGAGCTAGCAGCAATTGTTCAAAATGCTGTCTTTTTAAAGCTCAAAATACCCAAGATAAAATTCACAGACCACATGAAGCTCAAGAAAAAGGAAGACTAAAGTGTGGATGCTACAGTCCTTCTTAGAAGGGGTAACAAAATATTCAAGGGAAGAAATACAGAGACAAAATGTGGAGCAGAGACTGAATGAAAGGCCATCCAGAGACTGCCCCACCTTGGGATACTTGACATATGCAGACTACCAAACCCAGACACTTTTGTGCATGCCAAGCAGTGCTTGCTGACAGGAGCCAGATATAGAGTCTCCTGAGTGGCTTTTTCAGAGCCTGACAAATACAGAGGTGGATGCTCACAGCCAACCATTGGACTGAGATAGAGTCCCCAATAGTTAAAGAAAGGAATTAAGGAGATGAAGAGGTTTGCATCTCTATAGAAGGAACTACATCATCAATCAACTAGGCCCTCCCAGAGATCCCAGGAACTAAACCACCAACCACAGAGTACACATGGAGGGACTCATGACTCTATCTCTGTACATATGTAGCAGAGAATGGCCTTGTTGGGCATCAATGGGAGGAGAGGCCTTAAGTCCTGTGAAGGCTCAATGCCCCAGTGTAGAGGAGTGCCACAGGTGGGATTCAGTAGTGGGTGGTTTGATGAGTCTCAAAGAAGAAGGGGGATGGAGGATAAAATAAAGTGTTTCCATAGAGGAAACTGGGAAAGAAGATAACATTTGAAATGTAAATAAGTTAAATATCCAATAAAATAAAATAAATGAAAAAGAGTGTAGACTGTGCTGTGGATTGTTTAGAGATGTAGTAATTAGACAATACCCCCTAATTATCCAAAAGTCCTATGTAATATTATATGAATCATCTTGAATTTAAAAGCAATAATTTGCTATTTGATCACAACTGGAGAAACTAAGCAGGGCTATTTGTGATTCAGAAGTACTGGTCTTTCTGCATTATGGACCTGTTCATTTTGAACCCTTTATGAATCCAGCTATACACAGTACCAACTAACAGCAAGATATAAGAGACTGACGAATATATATAGTCAAAGAGTTTGTGTTCTCTTCAATACATATGCAGAGACTAGTTAGTGCATATGCTGTAAGGAAGTGGGAGTTATAGAGATGAGTAGGTTGTGGGACCCTATACCTGCTGCCAGGAGTCTCTTCCCTTGCAAGAACAGGACTTAGGGGGCCTTGCTTCTTTTTGGAAAGGATACAGCAGGAAGGACACATTTTTAAAAAGCAGGGCTCACCCGGCAGAGTCTGGTAGTTTGTTGATGTGCGCTTCTCAGATTCCAGAATTTTTGATAAACATTTTTTGGGATTAAAAAAAAAACTGTTTTATTGTTCCACACATTTGTATAATGAATTTAGTCTTATTTTAAAAATCTTCATTCATCTGTCATCCCAACCCCCTCATTTGCTTGTATCTTTCTTTCTTAATAAGCCATGTCCTGTATGTCTTCTTTTATGAGTGTGACTCATTTTAATTAATCAATCTAATAAAGTGACTCCCACTATCCAAGTAATTCACTAATAGCCATAGTTTCTTATAGATAAGTATGACTTCAGAAACCACTTCTCCACTGATAATGAAATGTGTTATGCCCTATCTTGTACAGGTATATTTTGATAACCAGAGCCACGGTGAGTTCATCAGTGAAATTGCTGTCATGTACATATGACATTTTTGAGTTTGTTCCTATTATTTGTCTTTATCTGTTTGTTCGTTCATTTTGCTGCATCGCTCTCTATACTCTGACTTTGCTATTCTTTCAACTTCCTCTTATGTGATTGCCTTGAGAATCCAAAGAGAGAGATGATAGAATTATCTTTAGCACTTTGGCCAGTTTTGTGTTTCTGCATTCTGCATTATCTCTATATAAAATATGTATTTATGATGAAGACTGGAGACAAAAATAATCTATAGGTCTAACAATTAATGCTTACCTGTCAGTTTGATTATAGTTCCGGCTCATGTTTGCCATTAGCTATTTTCATTTTTATATTGTCTGGTTTCAGGTGATTTGTTGTAGCAGCCAACATGGACTAAGGGGAAACTTTGGTTCTCTTCAGTTGATGTAATTTGGATAAAAATAAAATAAATATGAACATTTACATATCCAAGATGTGGACCTAGATTTAGGCAGGACCTTATGCAAGTTTTCTTATACGATACCAGGGCACAGCAGAGCTTTAATGGCCTCTCTGTCTCTTTTCTGTCTTTCAATCCTCTCTCCTATCCCAAAGTTCTCTTCTTAGATGGCATCTTACTTTCTGTTTGTAAGACAGCTGAGGCAGTTATTCACTTGAAGACCATCACCTTTGTATCTAGTGAGCAAACAGCTGCATGGTTCCAGTAAGACAACGCTTTTCACTAAAGACTGTATGAATCTAAACTTAGACTATGTGCTTTTCTGATCCTGTCTCTAAGCAGAGGTACAGCCAGCTATGGATGCCCAATGAAGTTGAGAATGTGACTCAAACATAGTCAAATGGACTGAAAATAGAAAAGAGGAGTTTCCAAAAATATTTTAGGAAAGAGCAAGGAATGATAGACAACAGTAAAGTGCACTACATTGCCTAAAAGATATCTTGAGTTTAGCCACTGAATTGTGATTCAGAAATAGAGCCACCCACCCTGCCTGTGTCCACATTCTATTCACACTGCCACAGGCTAATAGTTTTGAATAAATTCAAGTAATTAAGATTCACATGCAGAGATGACCTGCCAGTTAATATCTAGAAAGACCCCTAATACTTATATGAACAGCAGCCTGACAGTAATCTACTCCTACCTCCATTGATAGAAAAAAGTTCAATAAAGGTTTAAAAAATGTATGCTAGGATAATGAAGGTTCCTCATTCCAAGTACTACTTACTTTATTTACAGATTTTCCCCTGTCTGTACACTTGTTTTTCTCTAATTTCTACTGTTATTTCTTAAAGTTCTTTAAACTTTTCTTCTGCTATTTATAATCAACTCTTAATTACAATTAAGTGCTTGCAGTTTTCATATCTATGTGGTCAGTTGGGTTGCTTGCATCGCATTTACATCTATCAGTCTCCTGTGGCTTCCTTAGCATACAGAATATAACCACAATCTTTGTTTATTAAATTTTTTTCTTTTGTTCCACAGTTTTGATAATTTTCTTCCTTGATTATTTGCATGTGCAAGTAAATTTTGGATCTCAGATGCATTAAATTTATCTTGCTTTTGCTTTGTTTGTTTCTTTGCTTGGTTATTTCATAGGTTGTTTTGGGGGTTAGTGTTTATGTCCCTGGCTTGTTGTTGCTGTTTGTTTGTGATATGGTTTTTCTACGTAGCTGTGAATGGTTGGTCCTTTCCATGTAACCCTTGCTTGGTAGCACTCTCAGTATAACCCAAGATGATTGCAATGTCAGTTTTTCTCCAACCTTCGTAAATCAAGTATTGGAATTACAAGCATCTATCACCACACTCAGCTCAAACATATTAATTTTATATTTGGTGCAGCAAAGTACCACAAAATTGGTAAATAAAAACAGAAAATGTTTACCATCTTCTGTGCAGCAGGAAGCAGATAGATTTCCACTGCTGTGGGCAGTACACAGGATACATTGGAGGTGCTGCCTGGCTGCACTCTCATCTGGGTTTGAATAGGAGAGACTTCCCAGAATACCATTGGTGTTAAAAGAACTCTTTTAAGGCTATCTGAGATTGATCAGACTTTGCCAACTCAAGAGGAGGAAATACCACAGATGTGTGAACACTAGGGAGCCCAGCTGACAGCCATTGGCACCTGGCACATCAGATATTCTAAATAGTCTCATCAGTTGTAAATGAGATAAGGAGGAGTTGTTTGGAATAATTTCATTCATATCCTGGCCTAACATAATGTAGGGTTAATTTATCCATCATCTAAAGGTAAGAACTCTGTTTACTTGTTGGCTTATGATTTTCAGTGAGATTTCACAATTTCACTGCTGAAAATGTGCTTACATTTCTTTCCCTATAATGTAGATATTACTCAGTAATTCCTTCTCAATCCAGAAAGAATCGAAATAGCCAAGGAAACCCTGAGCAGGTTCTCTCTGTAATGCTTCTCTCTTAGCATTTCCCTGTTTTACTTCAAACCAAGGAACCCACTAGACTCTTGCAATCTCCCTCTCTGCCCCTGGTGTCTTGGGACCTTGCTTCATCCTCTTTCCAGCTTCATTCTATCCTTTTTCTCACCTCTTGGGGTTAATTGCCTCACTGTCTGACACTTTAATCAGTGAATTGTTAAATTTTATCTCTCTTTTTATTGTATCAAATGGGAGCATAAACTGAGTTCTCATTATTCAATCTTAGATAGACCCAGAATTTCCCATTAAGAAATTTACTCTTATTCTTACAAGAAAATTGTCCAACACTTCTTCAATATCTTGGTTTCTCTAACCTCTAAAATATCTTTGCTTCTTTTGTGCATGAGTATTAAAAAACACAACAAAGCAATGGATATTGCCTGAAAAGGCTCATTGTTCACTCATTGTACACAACAGACACACTAAAATTCCTTGACAACATTCTGTGATAAGTGCTCTAAAACAAGCTAGCAGAAGGCACTGTAGAAGCATTGTATATGCTGCCGTTACTAAAGTAAGATACTTTGGGATTCCGTATTTTTTAAATCAGACTTCTAATAATATTAATTACACATAAATAAGTACTTTGGGATTTAAGACTTGGAGTTTTCTTTTCCAATTAATTATTTAATGTAAATAATATGAAACAAAGTATTGATTTGAGTAAATTGAATGTATTCATTTATATCAATCAGCATTTTAAAGTATATATAACACCAGCCTTCTGTTGAGGTAGTGAGTTTTATAAGAGAATATTTTATAACCTAAGCCTTTGTATTTCTTAGGACAAAAACTTTAGTATTAATCTTTGAAATAGTTTGAAAGATCTTGAAAAACTTTGTTTTTCTGTTTAAAAGAGAGATAGGTGTATTGTAGTGCTGTGACAAATGAATTTTTCCTAGTGTTCTTTAGAAGCAGAAAGGTCACTCCAATATATATTTTTAAAGTTCTCACTCACATCAGTATTCTTTGAAGAAATATCACTTTCATAACTAAGATGAAGAATATTTATGAATATCAAGAGTCAAGCAGTCTTACTATATATATCTTGACAAAATCTCTTTCTCCGTCCTTTCTTCTTTTTTATTTCTACCCTGGTTAATTTTTGATTGGTGCTCCAGTTTATGAGACAGACCAGGTTTAAAGAGTTCAGGGCCTAGAGATATGGCTGTTGGCAGTATGTGGCTTCAAAATCACAAGGTTCTTGTTTTAATTCCCATGATTGCATAAACTTGACACAATTTATTTGCATATAGTTTTACACTCTGCACACATTTGCTCCAGGAAGTAGCAGAACTATGAGCCCCTCCCAAATTCCTTTGAATCTGCAGATAAAAGACACAGAAACACAGTTGTTTAATTTCTTTCTTTCTTTCTCTCTTTCTTTCTTTCTTTCTTTCTTTCTTTCTTTCTTTCTTTCTTTCTTTCTTTCTTTTTTATTTTAGATATTTTGTTCATTTACATTTCAAATGCTATCACAAAAGTCCCCTATACCCTCCCACCCCCCTGCTCCCCTACCCATCCACTCCCACTTCTTGGCCCTGGCATTCCTCTGTACTGGGGCATATAAACTTTCCTAGGCCAAAGGGCCTATCTTCCCAATAATGGCGGACTAGGCAATCTTCTAATACATATGCAGCTAGAGACATGAGCTCTAGAGCTTCTGATTAGTTCATATTGTTCTTCCACCTATAGAGTTGCAGACCTCTTCAGGTCTTGGGTACTCTCTCTAGCTCCTACACTGGGGACCCTGTGTTCCTTCCTAGAGATGACTGTGAGCAACCACATCTGTATTTGCCAGGCACTGACACAGCCTCGCAGAAGAGAGCTATATCAGGGTCCTTTCAGCAAAATCTTGCTGGCATATGCAGTAGTGTTGTCTGTGTTTGGTGGCTCATTATGGGATAGACCCCCCCAGGTGGGGCAGTCTCTGGATGGTCAATCCTTTCATCTTAGACCCAGTCTTTGTCTCTGCAACTCCTTCCATGAATATTTTATTCTTTGTTCTAGAGAGGAATGAAGTATCCACACACTCTTCTTCCTTCTTGATTTTCTTGTGTTTTGGAAGTTGTATCTTGGGTATTCTAGGTTTCTGGGCTAATATCTAATTATCAGTGAGTGCATATCAAGTGACATCTTTTGTGATTGGGTTACCTCACTCAGGATGATATCCTCCAGATACATCCATTTGCCCAAGATTTTCATAAATTCATAGTTTTTAATAGCTGAGTAGTACTCCATTGTGAACATGTACCACATTTTCTGTATCCATTCCTTTGTTGAGGGACATCTGGGTTCTTTCCAGCTTCTGACTATTATAAATAAGGCTGCTATGAACATAGTGGAGCATGTGTCCTTATTACCAGTTAGATCATCTTCTGGGTATATGCCCAGGAGAGGTATTGCTGGAATTTGGTAGCATTATGTCCAGTTTTCTGAGGAACTGCCAGACTGATTTCCAGAGTGGTTTTACAAGTTTGCAATCCCACCAGCAATGGAGGAGTGTTCCTCTTTCTCCACATCTTCGCCAGTATCTGCTGTCACCTGAATTTTTGATCCTAGCCATTCTGACTGGTATGAGGTGTAATATCAGGGTTGTTTTGATTTGTATTTCTCTGATGATTAAGGATGTTGAACATTTTTTTCAGGTGCTTCTCAGCCCTTCGGTATCCTCAGTTGAGAATTCTTTGTTTAGCTCTGTACCCCATTTTTAATGGGGTTATTTGAATTTCTGGAGTTCAGCTTCTTGAGATCTTTGTAAATATTGGATATTAACCCCCTATCAGATGTAGGATTGGTAAAAATTATTTTCCAATCTGTTGGTATCCTTTTTGTCTTTTGCCCTACAGAAGCTTTACAATTTTATGAGGTCTCATTTGTTGATTTTTTTTATCTTACAGCACAGACAATTGCTGTTCTGCTTAGAAATTTTACTCCTGTGCCCATATCTTCGAGGGTTTTTACCCACTTTCTCCTCTATAAATTTCATTGTCTCTGGTTTTGTGTGGAGTGCTTTGATCCACTTAGACTTGAGCTTTGTACAAGGAGACAAGAATGGAACAATTTGCATTCTTCTACATGTTGACCACCAGTTGTGTCAGCACCATTTGTTGAAAATGCTGTCTTTTTTTCACTGGATGGTTTTAGCTCCCTTGTCAAAGAAAAGTTGACCATAGGTGTGTGGATTCATTTCTGGGTCTTCAATTCTATTCCATTGATCTACCTGTCTGTCACTGTACCAGTACCATGCAGTTTTTATCAAAATTGCTCTGTAGTACAGCTTAATGTAAGGCATGGTTATTCCCCCAGAAGTTCTTTAATTGTTGAGAATATTTTTTTCTATCCTTGGTTTTTTGTTATTCCAGATGAATTTGCAAATTGCCCTTTCTATCTCAGAGAAGAATGGACTTTGATTTTGATGGGGATTGCATTGAATCTGTAGATTGCTTTTGGCAGGATAGCCATTTTGACTATATTAATCTGGACAATCCATAAGCATGAGAGATCTTTCTACCTCCTGAGAACTTCTTCAATTTCATTCTTAAGAGACTTGAAGTTCTTGTCATACAGATCTTTCGCTTCTTTAGTTAGAGTCACACCAATGTATTTTATATTATTTTTGACTATTGTGAAGGGTGTTGTTTCCCTAATTTCTTTCTTGGCCTGTTTATCTTTTGTCTAGAGAAAGGCCATTGATTTGTTTGAGTTAATTTTATATCCAGCTACTGCACTGAACCTGTTTATCAGATTTGGGGTTCTCTGGTGGAATTTTTAGGGTCACTTATATATGCTAATCTATCATCTGCAAATAGTGATATTTTTACTTCATCCTTTCCAATTTGTATACACTTGATCACCTTTCATTGTCTAATTGCTCTAGCTAGGACTTCAAGTACTATATTGACAAGGTAGGGAAAAAGTGGGCATCCCTATCTAGTCCCTGATTTTAGTGGGATTGCTTCCAGCTTCTCTCCATTTATTTGATGTTAGTTACTGGCTTGCTGTATATTGCTTTTATTATGTTTAGGTATAGGCCGTGAATTCCTGGTCTTTCCATGAATTTTATCATGAAGGGGTGTTGGATTTTGTCAAATGCTTTCTCAGCATCTAACGAAATGATCATGTGATTTTTGTCTTTCAGTTTTATTATATAGTGGATTACATTGACAGATTTCTGTATATTAATCCATCCTGCATCCCTGGGATGAAGCCTACTTGGTCATGGTGGATGATTGTTTTGATGTGTATTTGGATACAGTTTGCTAAGATTTTTTGAGTATTTTTTTCATCAATATTCATAAGGGAAATTGGTCTGAAGTTCTCTTTCTTTGTTGGATCTTTGTGTGGTTTAGGTATCAGTAATTGTGGCTTCATAGACTGAATTGTGGTAGAGTACCTCCTGTTTCTACTTTGTGGAATAGTTTGAGGAGAGTTGGAATTAGGTCTTCTTTGAAGGTCTGATAAAACTCTGCACTAAACCCATCTGGTCCTGGGCTTTTTTTGGTTGGAAGACTATTGATGACTGCTTCTATTTCTTTAGGGGAAATGGGACTGTTTAGATCGTTGATCCTGCTTTAATTTTGATACCTGGTATCTGTCTAGAAAATTGTCCATTTCATTCGGGTTTTCCAGTTTTGTTGAGTATAGCCTTTTGTAGTAGGATCTGATGATGTTTTGGAATTCTTCAGGATCTGTTGTTATGTCTCCTTTTTCATTTCTGATTTTGTTAATTAGGATACTGTCCCTCTGCACTCTAATTAGTCTGGCTAAGGATTTATCTATCTTGTTGATTTTTTCAAAGAACCAGCTCCTGATTTGGTTGATTCTTTGAATAGTTCTTTTTGTTACCACTTGGTTGATTTCAGCCCTGAGTTTGATTATTTCCTGCAGTCTACTCTTCTTGGGTGAATTTGTTTGCTTGAGTTCTCTATAGAGCTTCTAGGTGTGTTGTCAGACTGCTAGTATATCTCTCTAGTTTCTTTTTGGAGGCACTCAGGGCTATGAGTTTTCGTCTTAGGGCTGCTTCATTGTATCCCATAAGTTCTGGTATGTTTTCGCTTCATTTTCATTTAACTCTAAAAAGTCTTTCATTTCTTTCCTTATTTTTTCCTTGACAAATTATCATTGAGGAGAGTGCTGTTCAGTTTCCACGTGAATGTTGGCTTTCTACTACTTATGCTTTTATTGAAGATCAGCCTTAGTCCGTGGTTATCTGATAGGATACATGGGATAATTTCAATATTTTTGTATCTGTTGAGGCCTGTTTTGTGACCAATTATATGGTCAATTTTGGAGAAGGTACCATGAGGTACTAGAACAAGGTATATCCTTTTGTTTTAGGATAAAATGTTATGTAGTTATCTGTTAAATCCATTTTTTTCATTACTTCTGTTAGTGTCCATGTGTCTGTGTTTAGTTTCTGTTTTCAGGACCTCTCCATTGGTGAGAGTGGGGTGTTGAAGTCTCCCACTATTATTATCTGAGGTACAATGTGTGCTTTGAGCTTTACTAAAGTTTCTTAAATGGATGTGGCTGCCCTTGCATTGGGAGCATAGATATTTAGAATTGAGAGTTCATCTTGGTAGGTTTTACCTTTGATGAGTATGAAGTGCCCCGTCTTGTCTTTTTTGATAACTTTGGGTTGTTACTCAATTTTATTTGATATTAGAATGGCTACCCCAGCTTGTTTATTTTGAACATTTGTTTGGAAAATTGATTTCCAGCCTTTTACTCTGAGGTAATGTCTGTCTTTTTCCCTGAGGTGAGTTTTCTGTAAGCAGCAAAAAGTTGGGTCCTGTTTGTGTAGCCAGTCTATTAGTCTATGTCTTTTTATTGGGGAATTGAGTCCATTGATGTTAAGAGAAATAAAAAAAAAAGTAAGTGTTGCTTCCTGTCACTTTGGTTGTTAAAGTTAGGATTCTGTCGTTGTGGCTGTCTTCTTTTAGGTTTGGTAAAGGATTATTTTCTTTATTTTTTTTCTAGGGTATAGTTTCCATGGTTGTGTTGGTGTTTCCTGTTATTATCCTTTGAAAGGCTGGATTTGTGGAAAGATATTGTGTCAATTTGATTTTGCTATGTAATACTTTGGTTTCTCCATCTATGGTAATTGAGAGTTTTGCTGGGTATAGTAGCCTGTGCTGGCATTTGTGTTCTCTTAGTGTCTGTATAACATCTGTCCAGGATCTCCTCGCTTTCATAGTCTCTCATGAGAAGTCTGGAGTACTTCTAATAGGCCTGCCTTTATATGTTACTTGTCCTTTTCCCTTACTTCTTTTAATATTCTGTCTTTCTTTTGTGCATTTGTTGTTCTGATTATTATGTGTCAGGAGGAATTTCTTTTCTGTTCCAGTCTATTTGGAGTTCTGTAGGCTTCTTGTATGTTCTTGGGTATCTCTTTCTTTAGGTATGGAAATTTTTCTTCTATAATATTGTTGAAGATATTTGCTGGCCCTTTAAGATGAAAAATCTTCATTGTCATCTACTTCTATTATATGTAGTTTTGGTATTCTCATTGTGTCCTGCATTTCTTGGATATTTTAAGTTAGGATCTTTTTGCATTTTGCATTTTCTTTGATTGTTGTGTCCATGTTTCCTATGGAATCTTCGGCACCTGAGATTCTCTCTTCCATCTCTGGTATTCTGTTGCTGATGCTCACATCTATGGTTCCTGATTTCTTTCCTAGGGTTTCTATCTCCAGATTTTATCTCTTTGGGTTTTCTTCATTGTTTCTACTTCCAGTTTTAGATCTTGGATGGTTTTGTTAAATTCTATCGCCTATTTGGTTGTATTTTCCTGTAATTCTTTGAGGGATTTTTGTGTTTCTTCGAACTGTTTAGCAATGTTTGCCTGTAGTTCTTTAAGGGCTTCTACCTGTTTAGCAGTGTTCTCCTGTGATTCCTGGAGGAATTTTTATATTTCCTCTTTAAGAGCTTCTCCTTGTTTATCTGTATTATCTTGTAATTCCTTGAGGGATTTTTGTACTTCCCCTTTAAGGGCTTCTACCTGTTTCATAGTGTTCTCCTGTATTTCTTTAAATGAGTTATTAATGCCCTTCTTTAAAAAAAACTTCTACCTCCATCATGAGATATAATTTAAAATCTGCATCTTTCTTTTCAGGCATGTTGGGGTATCTAGGACTTGTTGTGGTGGGCTGTTGTGGTGGGCATACTGGTTTCTGATGATGCCCATTGTTCTTGGTTTCTGCTAGTAAGATTCTTAAGTTTGCCTTTCGCCATCTGGAAATCTCTGATGTTAATGTTCAAGCTGTCTCTGGTTGGAGTTTGATCCTCCTGTGATTCTGTTAGCCTCTGTCAGCACTCCTGGGAGTCCAACTCTCACCTGAGTTCTTCAGGCAGGCTCTTCTCTTGCAGGGCAGGTGTCCAGCAGTCTGGAGCTCTGATCCACTTCCTGAGTTCTAGGGTCAGAACCCTCCCAGAAGGCTGACTCTCCTCTGACAAGGAATGTGCCCAGGGGTCTGGGTCTCAGCTCAGTCTCCTCGCTGAGGTTAAAGGCCAGAAGGGACCCTGACCA
Source organism: Mus minutoides (assembly GCA_902729485.2). Taxonomy (NCBI): domain Eukaryota; kingdom Metazoa; phylum Chordata; class Mammalia; order Rodentia; family Muridae; genus Mus; species Mus minutoides. The sequence goes on along the minus strand of LR752271.1, from coordinate 49,186 downwards.
AGAAGCTCTGTTGCTTCTATTGTCCATGTGTTCTCAGGTGATCTGGAGGTCTGAGGTGTGGTAGGAGTCCTAGGTGTGGATCACTCTGAGCCCTTAGCAGCCTCTGCTGGGCTCAGAAGGAAGATGGTGAGGGTGGGGAGGTGGCCCTGGCTGGAAGAGATCCTAGCTTCTGTTGGAGAGGGGTTCCTTTGTCTCTGTTCCTGTTTGCACAAGACCCTCCGTGATTCTTGAAGCTGATGCTGTGTTCCACTCACCTGTGACACCAAGGTGATCCTGAGGTCCTCTGATGTGGATCACTCTTGAGCACTTACCAACCTACGCTGGGCTCAGAAAGAAGATGGTGGACAGTTGTTCAATTTCAACTTGCCTTCTTGGTACAATTGTTGGGCACTACAGTCTCCTGCCTGGAAAATCATGCCCTTATCAATTTCTTACTTCAATCTCTTCTACCTACCCTCAACTTAGGTTGCTAAATTCCCCTGACCACCCACCTGTAAGAGCAACCTCTGTGGCCACTCCACTTTGCGATCTCACATGGTTGCCCAGTTCTTCTCTCCAAAGCAGCACAAATTCTGTTCTCCTCTCTTGTGTCTACATTTTCTCCAGGGACCCATAAATCCCCTCTGTACCTTCTTTCCAGTGATTGTCCCATGCATTTCTTTACTGACAGATAAAGAACCAATTGGGGAACAGGGACCTTAACATTAGAATTACCCCCTACACACTAGATCCCAGAACTTGGGAGATGTAGGAAAGAAGATCAGAAGGTCAAGTTCATCCTTCATCTATATATTGAGTTCATATGCTGCCTTAATATCTCTGGAATTTTTTTGGTTTAGGAAAGAGGAAAATCTAGACATCAAAATCATTCTCATGTAACTGGTATGTGTTCTTGTTATGTTCCATTCACAAGTTGACTATTATTTTATTCAATAGAGTTATTTTCATCATAGAAACACTAAGTAATTCTTATGCTGATCATAAATGATTAAACACTGGCTGAAAGTCAAAAACAGAAAAAAGTTGGATTCAAACTCTGCACCTGTGTATAGTGTCAGTGTACACGCTCTACTTTATGCTACTCTTTAGATCAGAGCATCTGTATCACAGCACTGAGAATGAAACCTGGTGTTTATGGAATAAACCTTTTGAAAATAGGAAAAATATTGACCACCAAGACCATGTCTCTACAGTCTAGGTTTGGGTAATGTTTTAAAAATGCAGACAAGGGCTGGAGAGATGGCTCAGCCGTTAAAGGCTAGGCTCACAACCATAAATAAAAATGCAGACAATACATTTGGTGATGCTTTTTGACTCCTTACCTTTCCTACTCCATTAAGCTTTGAAAAATATATTTTATTACATTTATTTATAAGAGGTGCATGCTTGCATGTGCTTGTGCCAGTGCACGTGCATTATTGATTAGTGTGTGTGTGTGTGTGTGTGTGTGTGTGTGTGTGTGCGTGTGTGTTTGTGTGTTTACTTGCATGCCAGAGAAAATGTTTGGATGTCAGAGGACAACTTGAAGAAGTCTATTATCTGCATGTACCAGATGATTCCTGGGGAGCATATTCTCATTGCCAGGTATGACTGGAAATGCATTTACCCACTGTGGCATCTTGCTAGTCCCATTCAAATTATTTGCTTTACTAAGACAGACACATTGATAAGTACCATGATAAAAAGAGAAGGATTCTATAGACTTATATAGTCTAATATAATTCAATATTCCCTGTCATTATAGTCAAAGTCTAAGTGTTATGACTTCCTCTGGATATAAAATGTTTTCACTAAACAAGGTTATGTCTATAACATCAATATGAGAATCATACTTGTAAACTAAGTCCTTAATTTGTAGAACTATCATACAGTAGAGAAATAATCTACATGGATTAAAAGCAATAATTGTGTTGGCACCTTCATATCTAGGTATAAATTAATTCCAGACTGACATTAACAAGGAAAGTAATTAGGGAACTGTGATTTTGTGTAGAACCTTAGCTATGCGCTTATGTACAGAAAAACCAAATGTTTTCTAATTAATTTATAATATCTCTTTTTACTTCCCATATGTGCTTTGATTTTTATAGCAGGAGGATTGAGGTCTATGATAAATTTCCAGAAAATATTTTACTTCGTTGCAGATGATGAAGGAATTAACAGGTTTATTAGAACATCCTAAAGGTGCAACTCAAGATGGAATGAAAAGGAGGAGGAGGAGGAGGAGGAGGAGGAGGAGGAGAACATAGAGGAAAAAAAGTGAAACTTTTAAGTCATACAGAACTTTCTCAGATTTTACAGGTATCTCATCTGTTTTAAGGGAATTGAATTTTTTTTCTCTTTGTGATTTTGTTATTCAGCACAGGAGCTGAGTTGACCAGAAGAATCACATGTGTTCAGAAGTCTCCACCTCAATTGAAACCTGGGAGGGTAGTTGGGGACAACGCAGAATGACCACAGAAACAGTTTAAGTGGTAAAGGGTGTGGGGTAAGAGGGAGAATAAAGTTAATCCCAACTCTATGTAGGCAGCAAGAAAAACATAGGAATCACAAACTTACAATGACTATAAGGTGGAGAAAGTGGAGATGTCATATTTTCATGACCTGTCAGCTGAAATGAATTTTTTCCATCCTGATGTGAAGGTGGGGACAGAAATAATAGGACAAGCTAAATGCTTGAATTCTTAGTTCTACTAGATGTCAAATCAAACATTAAACTAACTTTACGGAAATAGGTAAAGAAGGGGGAAAAAAAACCTAGGAATAAAATAACTAGTCTTTTAAGGTTGATCAACGTAAAACTTTTTGTGGTGTTTCTTTTCTTTGTTTTTTTTTCAAATTTGCAGACTTTATGAAGTTGAAAGTTGCAATTTTTGTCTTATACTTAGAATGTAAATTATAGAAATAACTTGTAATATGAATATATGGAATGCATGTCAAAATATGTTGAAGGCAATATCAAATAAAATGAAAGAAAAAGGAAAAATTTCCTTTCCATTATACATCATATTAGCATGTAAATAACACTTAAGCAAGAGAGATTTCTGGAAAGGAAGATGACACTCTGTGTGGACCAATGTATCCTTAAAACTCTTATTTTATCTGGGTAAAATTCAATCTAAAGCATCACACTCTATATTAGTGGGAAGATATGAAGACATGCTGTGTAACACCATGCCAAACATCAGCCTCATTCGTATCACTTTTTATCCAGGCTCAAGGCAGAGATTGGTACCCACACTTAAGATATGAACTGCTAGACTCTACAAGATTAAGACATTTGCCCCAGGCAACATAGGCAGTGAGCTGTGTTATGATCTTTTACAATGAAAAAGGAACCTGTATGAGTAGCAGATTAGAGACTCCAATCAACTTTTTTTTTTTTTTTCTGGCTTATGTACTGCAAGTGTTTTCATGTTTCTTAGAGGTATTTAAATTCAAAGGCTTCCAAAAAAAAAAAAATCATTGTAGTCTAATAAAAATCTTTCTGCTTTCTTTTAAAGTCTTTTGTAGCATCTTTATGTTTTTATATATTTCCTACTTTTCTGTATTTCCTAACATGTCAATGTGCTAGGTTTTTGAAGTACTCCTTTATCAGTGAATTTTTCTCCATCATTTAAATTTGTTCTTGGCAAGTACCTATATACTCAATTATTTCCCAAACTCAGTAACAGTCCTAATCCATTCTTTTTTTACTAGCCTTGCCAAGATGTTAGTTTAGTATAATCTTCTACAGAGTATAGTTGTGTTTTCTGGAAGAAACATGAACTTTGGTGTCAGACTGGCATGGCTTCAAAACTGTTTTGTGTATTATAATCGAAAAAGTTTCAAATACACTCCCTTACATGTTGATGTGTGAAAACTACATATTGAAGTACCAATAGAACTAATCCTTATGAAAAGTTTTACACACTGCTTACAGCACTCTGTAGAAAGCCACTAACATTTTATATTGTTAATATGAACAATTTTGTCAATTCTGAGACATTGTTATTCTAGATTGTTTCTGAAAGAACATCAAAAATATATCTGTTTGACCTACTTTTTTACCACGACATAGTATTCTCACTTCCATCAACTGAATTCAGTGCACCTCTGCTTTTATGATGTATCCATATCACCTATATTAGAAAGACTGAATCTTCCTGTATTAGAAAAATAATTTCCCTAGACATAGGGGATCAGGGAACAGTCACCTCCAATCATTTATCTTCCATCTCCCAATCTTCAAAAGTCCAAGGAAGACTATTGGTTCCAAAAGGTCAAACAACAATTACCAGGGTGTCAAGAGAACTATACAAGGGAAAGAAGGGTCAGTTTTCTTCAGAAATGTGGCCATTGAGAGGTTTTTCAAGCTCTAAAAATGGCCCTGGACCTATGAACATATAGGAGGCACTACCTGAATTTACTGGGTTAGAAAACAAAACAAATCAAACCACCAAGAAACAAAATCAAAATGAAGTTGGAAGGGGAAAAGTGATGGAGAAATTAAAAAAGTAAAGTGGAGGGAATGGGTGATATATTTGATTGCAATATAATATATGTATGTATATATGTATATATGTATGTATGTATGCATAAAATTATCAACCAATAAAATATTAGGAAATAAATATCACACAAGGGGTGATGGCACACACATGCTATAATAGGAAAATAAGGATGGAGGAGTAACTAGAGAGACAGAGCCCACCGATATGTCTGAAAAGCTCTAGAAAAATCTAGAAACTACACAGGAAGACAGCAAAACATAGTATGTACCAAGAGATGACTTTGACTTTCTTTAGTTTCTTTTGCTTGGACCATAGACATACAACATAGTTCTTTATGTAGCACTGAGCATAGAACACAGAACTCCATCCAAACTTCTAAACAACTCCTTTAGCAACTGATCCATATCCTCAGCCCACTCCATTTAATTTTTGTTTCAAAGAAGCCTAGTGTGGCTGATGGAATTTTCATAAATATTTCTCATTTCTTTAAGAAGAAATCCTAGTTTTGTAATGCAGCTATTTTTATACAACTCATTTTATTTCTTAAAATTAGACTAGGGGGAGTAAATGACATTTTGAACTATGTGTGTATATCGAGACAGCTGTTGAGAGTTTTTAACTGTGTTTATAGAAATAGGAAATATTATGTCTCAATATATTAAAATTGTTAGAGTTGTCAGAATTATCTGGGACAATGAGCTATTGAATGTGTTGTTTCATAACTGACAGAAAGATGAAATCCAACTAATGTATTTCTGATGACCATGACTTAGAAGATCAACATTTTTCCATTCTCAAAAAATTCTTCATAATTGTCTTTATTTTATATCGCCATGGTGCAATAATCAATATAAACACTAAGATATATATATATATATATATATATATATATATATATATATATATATGCAATTAAGCTAAGAGGTAAATCAGCCTGAAAGCTATCTCAGTGGTAAAGAAGTTTGCTATTAACCCTGACATTCTGAGTTTGATCTATGTATACTAACATAATAGAAGAAGCAAACAACTTTATCAAGTTGTCCTCTGACCTATACATGTACATCCTTATATATACACACATACACATACAAATAGATATATGTACAAAATATTTTTTTAAATCTAGGAGGTATCAAAGAAACAGTAGATATAGTCCAGGAAATAGTCATTTTAATCTTACAAGGTGAAATAAAATTCCTAATGTGCATTCATGGCCTGGAGGTATATTTCATTGACAGAGCATAAGCATTACATTCATGAGGTTTTGGTTTATTCTCTTGAAAAATAGAAATACACAAAGAAAATATACTTTTATCTGACAGTTTATTTTGGTATGATGACTGCCATGACAATTCAAGAACATAGGGCACTATTAACTTTGTCATAATCCATTTTGCAATTGTTTTAGAATATAAAAAATTTAAAGCATTTTATAATGGGAAATGATGTTTTAGTTAAATAAATAATATGAAAGATGTTTTTATTAAAATATCCCCAAGCTGCCTACATGTGGAAGAACATAATGATGCTAGTTTATACACAGTTGTTGTTCAATACATTAGGATACCAATCAAAGGCATTCATTTATCCTTCAAGATGGCACAGGACTGGGACATGAAACATAGTCCATAGTCCCAAAAGTATGAAACAGAGCAGATTTCCTAAGCTCAGTCCACACAGAACAGACCAAAAATCAATCAATCACCCAATTAAACAAACAAATAAATAAATGTTTTGACAGTAATGTTTGTTAAAGTCATTAAAATAGAAATTAGTATAAATATACTAAAAGAACGTCATATACTTAAACATATATACTCAATTCAAGGGACGATACTTCGTCTTTAAAGATAAAGAGACCTCTGAGTCAATATAGTACATTGTAAAAGGATCTTAGACAAAAAACTCTCATACAAAAAACAACTTCGTCTATACACCCATCTTCAAAACGACTCTTACGACCCATAGTGTTTTTCTAGAAGCAGCCTGGAAAAAAAAATGTGATATTTTGCTAGAGTGGATGCTTGAGAGAACACATGATGTTTGGAAATGGTGTAAATATAACTAACAGAGAGTGAATGCTGCTGTGTGGTATTGGTATGCCTTATCATTCTTTGCTGGTCATTGTTGGGTTTAGCTGATATTGGTCTTACTATAAAACACTGTATGGTATTGATTTCCTTGCCATTATTTACTGGTCATCATTTGTCATGACTTCATAGAAAGAAACACACCATTTTCAGCAATCTCAGCAAGCAAAGCTGAGCCACAGAGTTTCCCTTGGAGAAGGAAGAGCTTTTGAAAACTGTTTTAAAAATCATAGATAAAACCATCTTCTTTACTCACATGATATGTATTCACTGATAAGTGGATTATTAGCCCAGAAACTTAGAATACCCAAGATACAATTTGCAAAACACATGAAACTCAAGAAGATGGAAGACCAAAGTGTGGATACTTTGTTCCTCATTAGAATGGGGAACAAAATACCCATGGAAGGAGTTACAGAGACAAAGTTGGGAGCTGAGATGGAAGGAAAAACAATCCAGAGATGGCCTCACCCATACTGGATCCATCCCATAAACAGCCATGCATGTGCCAGCAAGATTTTGCTGACAGGACCCTGACATAGCTATTTCTTGTGAGGCTAGGCCAGTGCCTAGCAAATACAGAAGTGGATGCTCACAGCCATCTATTGGATGGAACACAGGGCCCCCAATGGAGGAGCTAGAGAAAGTACTCAAGGAGCTGAAGAGATCTGCAACTCTATAGGAGGAACAACAATATGAACTAACCAGTACCCCCCAGAGCTTATGTCTCTAGCTGCATATGTAGCAGAAGATGGCCTACTAGACCATCATTAGAAGGAGAGCCCCTTGGTCTTGCAAAGATTATATGCACCAGTACAGGGAAATGCCAGGGCCAGGAAGAGGGAGTGAGTGGGTTGGGAAGCAGGGTGGGGGAGCGGGGGGGGGGGGATTAGGGGACTTTCAGGACAGCATTTGAATTGTAAATGAAGAAAATATCTAACAAAAACTCAAAAAACAAAAGAAAACAAAAGCCATCTTCTTTTATCACTTAACATGTACTCTTTCTGTGAATTTGGGGTTTAAAAAGAATTTCTAATAATTTTTATGAAAATATGAATTTTCCACACACATTTCAGTTTTTACAAGCCAATAATATCCTAAAACTTTCCTATTCTTCATGCCAATTTAGCCAAATTGTGGGTTTTATCTCAAACACACACACACACACACACACACACACACAAAAATCTAAATAATTGGTGACTGATAAGGAACAAATAAAATAATAATATTTATTTACTGGACATATTTTAATAAATATTAAAAACATTAGAATCAATTTATAATCACATAATGGTTTTCAGATAGGACAATATTCTAAAAAATATTAGAAGAGAATTGGATATAGACTAGGGGGAGGTAGGCGAGAAAATATTAATTAAGGATATAGGCAAGGGAGAGTGAGATTATATCACAAGAAGAGGAGCATAGGTTCATGGGAGTAATAAGCTCCCCTGTCTCAGCATATACTTGGCAGAAGGACAGCTATATGTTCAATTATAGATACTATCACATGCAAGATATGCAACTCTTCCTTTAGTGCCATAAAATCTTTCCTATATCACAAAGAATTCTCAAATATTTGCATATCATTCTGTAAAGAATTTGCTCAAAACTTCCCTTATACTCTGAATATGAATCTAATTTGAGTTTACTACCACTGATTTGACAAACTCAAGCATGAGGAAACCAACCATTTCTTCCCGTGAGAACCCAGCAGTGGAGACTGGGTTTCCTCACACCACTATCTCTAATACATACTGAAATAACCTCTGAAGCTATGTCCTTTCTGGTCTATTTTCATATGCAATGCTTATGTAATCTAGTGTGCTTTTCATTTCCAAAACCTAGTATATTCAGTAAACCTTGGGGAAAGTATCACCAGAATTTTGTTGTTGTTGTTGTTGTTGTTGTTGTTGTTGTTAGAGCTCTGTATTCTATATTCTATTTTCCTTCAATGTACAGCTCTCCCATACAAGCCATTGAAATCTTCATTTGGAAAATATAATTCATAATGTCTTGAAATTACTATAGAACTGTAAAGTGAGCTTTCATCTGAAGCAATTATTCATACCCATATTCCAGGATATTCTACTTGCTTGATCATCTGTGGTTCAAGATCAAAGATAATGGCAGTTTCTAAAGCAGACAGATTTTTTTTAGAATTAGGACATGGGTCTTTAAGAAATATCTGTGGAAGAATGGTTTGAACATATCAACATACTGACTTTTTCGAACCAAGTCAATAATTACTTCTGGATTTTTTTTTTTTTCAGCTTGAAATTTTTAGGAATCTTACTATTGCAGACACCATGTAGAAGTGAATTTCCCAGATCTCTGAAAATTATTCCAGATATCAGTGTTTAAAGTGAAACATACGAATTTAGTCTTTAGTGCTCATACCCTAGCTATATGTCTCAATTTGTGCATTTGGCCTTCACCTAAACCTATTTCATCTTTAATATTCTAGTGAACTAAAATATGTAAAGTATTATCCTGCTTTTCATACCCGGCTGTCTTTCTGGTAGATAATTGAATTTAGTTGGTAATGATGAAATACAAGATTTATTTCTCTATTTGATCTGCCAGAAAACCTTTCTTGAAAATGTGTGTAAATAATACTCTCATGTGAGATAACCTAAAAATAGTTACTCACTTAAAAGAAGAAATAGCAGCTAACCCTTAATGATTCAGATTGAGTTAAAATACAAATATAAAACAGACACAGGGTGGAAAAAAAATTAGGGCATTAGAGAGAAGTTACATTCTGCAGCAATTACAGTGATAGTAAGGAGACTCAGACATTATTAGATGTCAGACCAAACCTCATTTCACAGTCCTAGAAATGGTACACAAAGTTACAAGTAAAAGAGTTTATTCAGAATAGCTGTACCAGCTTACAATCACACCAGGAATGGAGGAGTGTTCCTCTTTCTCCGAATCCTTGCTAGCATCTGCTGTCACCTGGTTTTTTGATCTTAGCCGTTCTGATGGGTGGGGAGTGGAATCTCAGGGTTGATTTGATTTGCATTTCCCTGAAGACTAAGAATGTTGAACATTTCTTTTGGTGCTTCTTGGCCATTTGATATTCTTCAGGTTACAATTCTTTGTTTAGCTCTGTACTGAATTTTTTTATAGGGTTATTTGATTCTCTGGAGTCTAACTCCTTGAGTGCTCTGTATATATTAGGTATTAGCCCTCTATCAGATGAAGGGTTGGTAAAGATCTTTTCCCAATCTCATGGTTGCTATTTTGTCCAGTGGACAGTGTCCTTTGCCTTACAGAAGCTTTGCAATTTTAAGAAGTTCTATTTGTCAATTCTTGATCTTAGCACATAAGCTATTGGTATTTCGTTCACGTTAGTTTCCCTGTGTCTATATGCTCAAGGCTCTTCCCCACTTTCTTTTTGATTAGTTTCAGTGTATCTAGTTTTATGTAGAGGCCCTTGATCCACTTGGACTTGAGCATTGCATAAGAAAATAAGAATGTATTAATTTGAATTTTGCTACATGCTTACCCCAGTTGAACCAGCAGTACCATTTGTTAGTTAACTAACATTTGTTGTTAACTAACCATTTGCTGTCTTTTTTCAACTGGATGGTTTTAGCTTCTTAGACAAAGATCAAAGGGCCATAGGTGTGTGGGTTCATTTATGGGTCTTCAATTCTATTCCATAGCTCTACCTGCGTGTCACTGAACAAATACCATGCAGTTTTTACAATTATTACTCTGCAGTATAACTTGAGGTCAGGGATGGTGATTCCCTACAAGCTCTCTTATTGCTGAGAATAGTTTTCACTAGCCTGTTGTTGTTTTTTTTTTAATTCCAGATGAATTTACAAATTGCTCTTTCTAATTCTATGAAGAATTGAGTTGGAATTTTGATTGGTATTGCAATGAATCTGTAGAATCTGTTGTTTCCCTCATTTATTTCTCAGCCTGTTTACCGTTTGAGTAGAGGAAGGTCACTTATTAGAATAGCAAAGATACAATTTGCAAAACCCATGAAACTCAAGAAGAAGGAAGACCAAAGTGTGGATGCTTCAAGCTTGCTGACTGGAGCCTGATATAGCTGTCTCCTGAGGGGCTCTGCCAGTGCCTGACAGATACAGAAGTGGATGTTCACACTCCTCCATTAGACAGAGCACAGGGTCCCCAATGAAGGAGTTAGAGTAAGTACTCAAGAAGCTGAAGGGGTTTGCAGCCCCATAGGAGGAACAACAATGTTAACTAACCAGTACCCCCAGAGCTCCCTGGGACTAACCCACCAATCAAAGAAAACACACAGTGGGACTCATGACTCTAGCTGCATTAGTACCAGATGATGGCTTAGTTGGTCATCAATAGGAGGAGAGGCCCTTAGTTCTGTGAAGGTTCTATGCCCCAGTATAGGGGAATTTCTGGGCCAAGAAGCAGGAGAGTGTGGGTTGGGGAGTGGGGAGAGTATAAGGGATTTTCGGAGGGGAAACTAGGAAAGGGGGTAACATTTGAAATGGAAATAAAGAAAATATATAATAAAAAGTTATAACCAGCCACTGTGATGAAGTTGTTTGTCAGGTATAGGAGTTCTCTGGTAGAATTTTTTGGGTTCACTTAAGTATACTATCTGCAAATAGTGAAAGTTTGGCTTCTTCCTTTCCAATTTGATTCCATCAGAAAATTAGACATAGTATTACCTGAGGACCAAGCTATACCAATCCTGGTCATATACCCTGAAGATGCTCCAACATCTAATAAAGGTACATGCTTCACTATGTTCATAGCAGTCTTATTTATAATAGCCAGAAGCTGGAAAGTATCCAGGTGTCCCTCAACAGAGGAAATGATACAGAAAATGTGGTACATTTACACCATGGAGTGCTACTCAGCTATTGAAAGCAATGAATTCAAGAAAATCTTAGAGAAATGGATGAAAACTAAAAAATATCATCCTGAGTGAGGGAACCCAATCACAAAAGAGCACACATGGTATGCACTCACTGATAAGTGGATATTAGTCAAGAAGCTCAGAATACCCAAGATACAATTCACAGACCACATGAAGCTGAAGAAGAGGAAAGACCAAAATGTGGATACTTTGGTCCTTCTTAGAAGGGGAACAAAATACCCATGGATGGAGATACAGAGACAAAGTGTGGAGCAGAGACTGAAGGAATGACCATTCAGAGGCTGTCCCACCTAGAGATCCAGCTCATAAACAGTTTCCAAACCCAGACACTATTGTGGATGACACCAAGTTTTTGCTGACAGGAACATGATACAGCTCTCTCCTAAGAGGCTCTGACAGTGCCTGACAAATACAGAGTAGCATGCTCTCAGCCAACCATTGAACTGAGCACAGAGTCCCCATTGGAGGAGCTAGAGAAAGGACTCAAGAGCTGACAGGATTTGAAGCCTCATAGGAGGAACAACAATATCAAGCAACCAGAACCCCTAAAGCTCCCAGGGACTAAATCACCAACCAAAGAGTATACATATAGGGACACATGGCTCGAGCCACATATGTAGCAGAGGATGGCCTTGTAAGACATCAATTGTAGGAGAGGCCTACCTATAAAAGTTGATGCCCCAGTGTAGGGGAATGGCAGGACAGGGAAGCAGGAGTGGGTGAGTAGGGGGAGGGACAATGGGATGGGGGTTGACAGAGGGTAAATGAGGAAAGGGGATAACATTTGAAATGCATATAAAGAAATTATCTAATAAAAATAAAAAGAGTATATCGTCTAAAGAGTATGTGCAGCAGAAAGAACATTATAACCATCAATACTGATGAAGTAAAGAACTCCAGGAAGACTAGCTCCAGTATCACTGGGAACATACAGTGTGAGGAAATCATCAGAAAACCTTATGCCATGAAAACCTACTACTGGACTTCTGATAAAACAGGAGAAAGAGAAAATAAAATCATAGTGATCATGCTTGGTTGGGTTTCTTAAAGCAAGAGTTAGGTTATCTATGATATAAAGCCCCCCACAACCTCCTTCTAATGACTATTACTGTTGTTAAAACAACAGTGAAGACACAATATCAAATCCCAAATTTTCATACTTCCTTCCTGTTGGTGTAGTTCACCACTTGATGCCTGACCATCTATCAATAATAATAGTGTGTTATTGTGGGGCAATGGGTTATGTTCAGACAGCCTAGTCTTCAGCTGAGCTGAGGTTGTGAACCCCAGTGAACCCCAGTGAACCCCAGTGGTGATAATTCACTTACATGGGATGGAAGGCGTTCCCTCATATCTCTTGGACCTCTGGCTCCTGTCGAAGTTACCACCCCCATAAACCCCATAGGAGAAGTGTGGCTTTTAGTCATGTACACAATGTCCCAAGCTTATGACCTTCATGCTAGACTCCTCCCAGTTACCTAGCAACAGCAAGATAATACAAGCCCACTATAAGTGGGGCTGTTTGGCACCACCTTGCTCTCTTTCTCTCCTCACTCTCTTAAGCTTTTACTTTCCTTACTCTCCCTTTTGCTCTCTCCCTCTTATTCTAGCCTTTCTTCTCTCTGTCCTTTACCCCTTCTCTCCTCTTGGCCTTGGCCAGCCTCTCTCTCTCTTTTACCTTCTCTCTTTTCCCTGCCTTTCTACAATAAAGCTCTAAAACCATAGGCTGTCTCTGTTCATCAAGGCCCACTGTGCTTGGATGGTGGAATAGGCTTTCTCCTAATGAGCCTTGCCTAATCTCCCATCAGAAGGCCTTCCTGTGCTCCAGCCATGGACTGGACTAAGGACTCTCGCCTGTATGGGAACCTCTCTCCCTCTGCCCTCTTTCCTGCATCTCCAGGGCCAAAAGTGTTGCCCTGGAGGCCCTGATATCAGGGCTGCCCCTTGTCTACCCTCTGTCGAGTGGGGTCCAGTGGCTTCATACAGCCAGATGTCCACCTGGGGCCTAGTGGAAAGCATCTGGCAGTCTTCCCGCATCAGCCTGCCCAGAGCACAGGAACTCTGGCTGGACATGGGCTCTCTCCCTCCCCCCTCTTCCCCAGTACCAGCCCAACATGTTATAACATGCCATGAAGTATTATGCCAAGGTAAAGTCCTATGAGTTCTTCATGCAGTCCATTTCAGTCAAGAACACATGAGACATCACAGTACCCTCAAAGTCAGTCTGACAATATGTATCACATTCTTAGAAAAATTCTTCCAGCACACTGAGCCTTGAGCATCCTGAAGTGCCTAAAACAGTCACTTAGGGACTGCTGACTGCTTGACTGTGCTCTGGAAATGCAAACTCAGGCAGATATCTGTCCAAAAATATGTAAAAGCTTATGAAACACTTGAAAGAGTGACATGCATGAGTAGAAAGACCATAGTGCTGAGTCAGTACAATGCTATCATCTGAAATAGCAATACTGCAATGAACCAAATTCAGTGAGGCATGGCTGAAAAGGATCTGCTGGCAGCCATGACTCTGCATAGGCCTCACCACCTACATTTTCCTAATACAGTGATCACTACTAAAGCAAAGATCCTAGATCAATGCTTGCTTTTATGATATTATTTTAAATTAAAGCAAAATTAATTTTGGGGTATATATGGGTATTGTATAGGGATATGTGCATAGGTGAGTGGGGGTTTCGTGGAATCCAGAAGAGGGCATCAGATCTCCTCTATCTAGGGTCTGAGTACAAAGACTAAATCAGCCACCTGACTACAACAATATGGCTCAGCTCTTCAGGCTCATTTAAATACAGGTATACTCAGTATATAAGTGATGAAAGGTAGGTACTATGGGAGACAGAAGGGATGGAAGTTGGGAGAGAGGATAATATGGGGGAGGAACGTGCTGCATGAAGTATTTTAATTAAAATATTCTTGATTCTAATTCATTATTGTTATAATAAATACCACAATAGAATACAATCACGGAGAGAAAATATCAGAAGAGAATATTGTTTGCCTTTTTTATTAAAATCATTCCAGTGATAAATTGTTTACTACTATTTCCTACAAACTGCCAGATATTAGAAATTACAAGTCCACATGAATCTCCTCCACATCTATGTTCATTCTGTTTCCCTCTACTTTGATGACTACTAACATCAACGAATCTACTTCTCAGTGGACCATGAAATTAAAGCTCAGCAAACTGAAACAGCAAGTTGTTCTCATTCTCAGTAAGGCCCAGTTTGTGAATTTAGTAAAAAATGAAATGCAGAAACCCATGGCTCTAGGAAAATGTGTAGGCTGTGATATCAGAGCTGAATGGGAGAAAAAAGGCTTATAATAAAGCCCGCAGAATTTCAGGAAGGTGCTCTGAAAAAACTCAGTGAAAAAGATACCAGAAATTTTTGTCTTTAATTATATAATTTATAAGTAACAGAACCAGACATCTGCTGTCAGGTAGGGAAGGAGACAGAGTGAAAAGTCTTAAATATGGGTGTTCTGCCTCTTCTAGGCAGAGATAAAGCCCTTTTCCTGAGTCATTCATGAATCCTGGGAGTTGAAAAACGTTGTATTTTTGTGCAGAAAAAAGGCATTGCTTGCTATTTTCCTTACCTGATCAATTTACTCTTAAAATATTACACTGTTAAAACCTGGTATTTAGTTAATGTAAGTTATGTCATTCATTTATGTGTATGTATTGATTTTTTTCAATTTTTATTAGATAATTTCTTCATTTACATTTCAAATGTTATCCAGAAAGTTCCCTATACCCTCCTCCATCCCGCCCTGCTTCCCTACCCACCCACTCCCACATCTTGGCCCTGGCATTCCCCTGTACTGGGGCATATAAAGTCTGCATGACCAAGGGGCCTCTCTTCCCAATGATGGCCAACTAGGCCATCTTCTTCTATATATGCAGCTAGAGACATGAGCTCTGGGGGTACTAGTTAGTTCATCTTATTTTTCCACCTATAGAGTTGAAGACCTCTTCAGCTCCTTGGGTATTTTCTCTAGCTCCTTCCTTGGGAGTCCTGTGTTCCATCTAATAGCTGACTGTGAGCATCCACTTCCATGTTTGCCAGGCACTGGTATAGCCTCACACGAGACAGCTATATCAGGGCCCTTTCAGCACTATCTTGCTGGCATATGCGATCGTGTCTATGTTTGGTGGCTGATTATGGGATGGATCCCCGGCAGCCACAGTCACTGGTTGGTCCATCCTTTTGATTCAGCTTTACACATGATTTCTGTAACTCCTTCAATGTGTGCTTTGTTCTTAATTCTAGGAAGGCGCTAAGTGTCCACATTTTGATCTTCATTCTTCTTGAGTTTCATGGGACAAGTTAAAAGTATATACCCAAATCAGCTTTCTTGTTACTACCATCAGGACACTCAGAGAACTCACAGGTCAGCTTGTCACAGGAATCATTTCGGCAGTTGTCAGCTTCTGTAGAATTCTGTGGAGAGAACCTAAACACTCCCTCTTTTCCAGATTAGTACAGGGTCTGGACCATTCCATTTATTCATTAATGGTTCCACCATTTCACCATGGCATAAGAACTGGAAGCAACAGGATGCCAGTGGTGATCCACTGCAGACTGACTTTTAACATCAGTCTGCAAAACAAATTTAAAACAAATAGGACAAAAGCAAGATGTGCTTTTGATGACCTTGGGGGGCATCATTGCCCTTGTTTTGTTTTTAAAAGCCAATTTTTCAGAGTGCGATGAGCATATTCAACAATTTCTTGTCTTTGAGAATTATAAAAATTCTCAGTAACATGGGTAACATTAAATGGTTGACAGAACATATCAAATACTTGACTGTTACAGCTAGTTCCAATATCTGTATAAATCTTATTTGGAATGCCAAGCACATAAAATTTTTCTTTTTTTTAACATAGGCAATGACACTTTTAGTTGTTTCTCTTGAAGAGTAGTTGTAACTAGAAAGCTTGAAAGGTTTTAAGTCACATGTGCATATTTTATTTATTTATTAATCAGAAATAAGAGTATCCAATTGCAGCAATTGATTATGTATAAGTCCTCCAGAATTGATACCATTGTAGAAACTTAGGACACTAAGAACAAAATTTTTCAATTTGACATGCATATTCTGTAAAAATATTATCTTAAGCCATTACTATTTTGGTGATGTAAAGAATGAGATTATATGGCCAATTATTCTTGTATAAGGTCTATAATCTGCCTGGGATAAATCTAACATGCCATTGCCTTAAGAGGTTTTGTCCAGACAATCTAGGACAAATCCTTAAATGTAAAAGAACAGCAATTTTTTCTTATGAGATGTACATGCTTAAACAATTGCAAATTTAAAAATTTAATAATATCTGAGGGTCAAATAATTTTAGCAATTGTAAGCTCTGAGATATATATTGACTATTAATATACAAATTAAAGTTTGATTATTTAACATTTTAAAGCACCAGTTACAGCACACAATTTAATTATCTGTGCTGAAGCAGGAGGAAACTCAAATGAATAAACATGTGATCCAATTCATATATAAATTTCTCCCATAGAAGGGCTGTTTTTCAATACAGTCAATGGGATGTATGCATCCATAAATTTATTGAAGTTACAAAAGCATGTAAAAAATAATAATTTTTAACTTATCTTTAGGAAAATGATTATCAACTTTATTTAAAATGATGGTATGTAATAAGCCAAATATCAATATTCTGCAATAACCAATTTAATAGCTCTTTGGAATAAGGAACAGACAATTTGTCAGATTTTTAGGACACAATATTTGTTTTCAATTTTTCAAAAATATAAGAATTTACTTTACAATTCTTAATTAGCACCACAGCAGCTTCAATATGATGTTCAAACTTTACTTTGAGTTAAAGAAAGATGATTTTACATTAAGGTTTTCTGTGTAAAAGTTTGCTGTGGGCACATTTAATAACCATAACTAAAATAAGCAGCTAGTATTCAATTACCACAGATTATAATTGATAACAATTATAAAAGCTTTCTTTATTTTCTGCAAAGTCTTTTGTTCCTTACCAATTAATTTGTGTCTCTCTAGATAACACCCAAAAAAAGGTTTAAGTCACTTTAAGACTTTAGGTGAGATCTTAGCCAATAAGATCTCCTAGAAGCTTTTGAAAATAATATTTTGAAGCAAATCAATTTTTCTTTCTTAGATTTTCTGTATCACAATTTTCCAGTATAACTAAAACCCTAAATATTATTATCATTGCCTCTGAATCTTTTCTGGAGTAACTATTGCCCAGAACCTTAAAGCTCATTGTGTAAGTGAAAAAATTTGAAATAAACTTTCCTTTAGAGGCATTAGTTAACAAAATATTTTCCACTTAGGAAACAACATACACCGAAAGATTTAAACTCTCAGCTTCTATTATTTGAAGCATAAACAATAAAATTTTTTTACATAATGTAAGGCGATTAGCCATACCTAGACGGCAAAAATTTCCAGTGGTTACAAGCTCACTAGAATAGAAGCCTTTTAGAATTATCAGGATGCAAAGGAAAGAACAAAACTTTAAATCTATAATAATTTTATGTGAATTAGGCAATCCAGATTGGAATGCCTTTATAAATTTTATAGCACCTTATAATAAACAACCCCTGGGTAGATCTGAAAAATGCAGTTTAGCTAGGAGGAATTTCCCCTGGAGGTAAGGAGCATACATGGAGGGGGTGAGGTCTGAGAGTTTCCTTGGTCTAGGTTTGTAGAACAAAAGAAAGCCACACAAGCTTCCTGAGGCTGCTCTGAGTATTGAATTAACTCAAAAGTAAATATTTTTTAATCTGGGCCTCTTGGCCCTCCTGCAATGAGGACAGATTCTAGGATTTTTTAGTTTCTCTTACAATATTAGAATATATCTACAACCTTAGGAAAGCAAAACCGAGTTCCCTGGAAGGCAAACTGAGGCTGGTAGAAACGAGATGGGAGAGAAAAATTGATGCCAAGACAAAATCCCTCTGCTCAAGGCTTCTCTAACTTTACTTAGAATCTTTCTTGGTTATGTGAGGGTAGGCCCCAGCCAGACTGTGTAGCTGCCTAGATTCAGTCAGAGGATGCCTGGAAGCAGCCCAAAGTCTCATGCACTATGGAAAGTCTCAGGGCTGTCTCAGCAGGAAGCAGGATCTGGGAGAGGCACAGGGACAGGTAATAGGATCCCAGAGAAGCACAGAGGCAGTTAGCACAACAAAGGAAGACAGCCTTAGCTGGAGAGCCACGCCATAGGTGGCTTCTGGTTGCCTGCCTCAGTGGTGAACGGGTCTGCTCTCAGCCTGAAGCAGGCTGGGGGAGGGGGCTACAATCCAACTCAAAGGGAGGTTCCAAGGCCTGACACTATTATTGAGAGTATGAAGCATTCATAAGAAGGGACCTATCATAACCACCCTTTGAAAGTCCCAAAATGAAGATGAAAGAGTCAGATGTAGATATTTGCTCCCAACTAATAGACACATGCTGCTGACTTCTGTGTTTGAATTAGAGAAAAACTGGAAGAAGCTAAGGAGGGTGACCCTGCAGTCTCAATTAACCTGGACCCCCATCATCTCTCAAACACTGGACCACCAACCAGCCATCATATACCAGTTGATATGAGGCTGCCAATACATATACAGCAGACAACTGCAGAGTCTGGGATCAATCAGAGAAGATATACTTAACCTTCGAGAGACTGGAGGCCCCACGGAGTTTAGAGGTCTGATTGGCTGGGGAGTAGTGAGTAGAGACATCCTCATGGAGACAGAGGGGTGGGGAGGAGTTGTGAGATTAGGAACATTTGGAGGGTGGACTGGGGAGGGGGGTTGGATAAAATCTAGAGTGTAAATAAATAAAAAAAATAAATATAAGTAAATAAATAAGTAAATAAATGAATAATGAGAAACTTAAAGGAGAAAGACATTAGCTATAAAAATCATGATAAACTGGACTTGGTTCCCAGGGCTTTGTCCAGTGACACTGTGAAGAGTTATATACACTTCAGTACAATGTATTATTTTTTTAATTTCTGGGATTACAAGTATGACATATCTTCCTTCTTTTTCTACTCCCTAATCCAATTATACAAGGTATCATAAAAAAAAAAAACAGATCCTAGTTCTTCATCATGAATCTGCAACACTCTCTCCCTACTCACATAACTCTCACTCTGCTGAAATATCTTAAAAACAACATCCAGACCTACTCCTAACTTCAAAGTTTTCAGGGAGAAATGGCTTATCAGAGAAAATAGATTCCTAAGATATGAAGCAAAGTGTTATTATACCCTTTAAATGACCACATTTGGTATGTTAATCATACATATGGAGCAGCAGGAAACACTAAGCCATAAGAAAATCAAGAGGACATCAAACATATTAGGGATCAATATCTACAAAAAAAAAGAAAGAGAGAGAGAGTGTGAGAGAGAGAGAAAAGAAAAGAAAAGAAAAGAAAAGAAAAGAAAAGAAAAGAAAAGAAAAGAAAAGAAGGAAAGATGTCAGTGTTGGTTCCCTTTGGATAATTTCAAAATACAGAAGTAAGAAATGATTTCAAGGGAAAAAAAAGGAATGTAAACTTGACTAGAAGAATAGTGTTAATCAATCTCTCTCTATCTCTCTCTCTCTCCCCTTCCCATCCCCCTTTCTCTCATAGTCCCTGGAACCAGCTGGGTTGAATCCTATCTCCACTGCTTATCTCTTGATAAGGTGCTAAAATTCTCTGTACTTCAGTTTCTTCACTTGTAAAAACTGTAACATGAAGTTCAGAATCATGGTTCTGTGTTTTCAAACTCTTAGTGTTCTTCTCAATATAGGAGTTCAACTCTTAGCATCAGCTCATGACTGTCTGGAACTCCAGGATCCAACACTTTTACAGAAACATATATGCAAACTACACACCAATGTACGTAAAAAGAGGACTTCAACATGGGAGTTAGATAGATGGCTCAGCACTTAAGAGTGATCTGGTAGAGTGGCAGAGAACATGAGTTTAGTCCTAAGCATCTGCAAATGGAGACTTACAAATGCCTGTAACTCCAGTGCCAGGGAATCTGATCTTCCTTTTGAACTTCCGTGGACATTTGTCTTCACATATATGAATCTGAGCAAATACACAGAGAGACAATCATTCACATAGACACACAGAGAGTCAATTAAAAAGAAATCATTTAAAGGGTATAATAAAACATATTGTGTAATGTCATGGGTAATGCTGTATGGAATGGAAAAAGGCACCCTTCAGATTACTTCTTGGTTTCCTGACTTCATTGAATGATGGAATGTGATCTAGACCAGATGAACTATAGAATTTTTTTTTTTATTCAGTGTCTTAGTCAGGGTTTCTATTCCTGCACAACCATTATGACCAAGAAGCAAGTTGGGGAGGAAAGGGTTTATTTAGCTTACACTTCCATACTGCTGTTCATCACCAAGGAAGTCAGGACTGGAACTCAAGCAGGTCAGGAAGCAGGAGCTGATGCAGAGGCCATGGAGGGATGTTCTTTACTGGCTTGCTTTTCCTGGTTTGCTCAGCCTGCTCTCTTATAGAACCCAAGACTGTCAGCCCAGAGATGGTCCCACCCACAAGAGGCCCTTGATCACTAATTGAGAAAATGCCTCACAGCTAGATCTCATGGAGGCATTTCCCCAACTGAAGCTCCTTTCTCTGTGATAACTCCAGCTGTGTCAAGTTGACACAAAAACTAGCCAGTACATTCAGGATTCATGTCACAGAAATAGAAATGCAGCTAGAGCAGTGGGGAGAATCCTGAATTGCTGATTTATTTGAACATATAAATTAAGGCCTCTGAACATATATGAAAAAATCCAGATAGTTCTGTATAATTGTAAGCCTATGCTGTACAGACACAATGATCCACAACTCCTTTTTCAGATCAAGCTAAAAGTTAGTGAGAATCTCTGTTTCACAAAGATATGGAGAATGTGACAATGAAAGATCCTAAGAAAATGTAACAGGCCTCAAAGACCCTAAAACTGGAAAGAGATTTCATTATTAGTAGAAAGCCTTTACATAGCTGAACAGAATAGCCTGAACATTTCTTGAATCTGTGTGCTTGCCCCTACTGTTCTTTGAATGCATGTATTTGCCAACTGATATAGCTCACTGCCAAGAGTTTGAGGTTTGGTTGNAAAAAAAAAAAAAAAAAGGTTCTAGGATTTTAGTACTTATTTTATTTTCCTAAACACAAGGATGTTTTCTATACTGTATTTATTTGTATTAAGGAAAATTTTATATAGTTTTTCCACTCACTTTAACTACATTATGTTCCACTTATAAATGTCTTTTTTTCCTTTTAGTTCATTTATTTATTTGTTTAATTTTATTTTATTCTTTTCTTAAATATTACATATCAACCACAGTTTCCCCTTTCTCCTGTCCCCCAGTCTTCTCCCACTGCCTTCTCTTTTTCTCCATCCATATGCCCCCCCTGTCTCCCCTCAGGAAAGAATGGGCTTCCCAGGGACATCAACCAAACACTGAATTATAAGTGAAAATAAGATCAGGTACATCAAGGCTGGACAAGGTAACCCTGTAGAAGGAAAGGGGCATCACAAATAGGCTAAAGTGTCAGGGTCCGCCCCTGTTCTCATTTTAGGAATCCAACAAGATCACCAGGCTACTCAGCCATAATATATATGCAGAGGAACTATGTTAGACCCCTGTAGGCTTCCTCATCTATGTGATCTCTCATGAGTCACAGGTGAGTTAATTCGATGGGTTGTTTTCACTCATATGTTGTTGTGGTGTCCCTGACACCTATGGTTTCTCCAATCCTTCTTCCCACTCCTAGGCAAGGCTCCTTGATGTCCACCTAATATTTGGCTATGGAGCTCTGCATGTGCTCTCATCCGTTGCTGGATGAAATCTGTCTGGTCTCTTGATGACAACTTGATGACACTTTTCCTAGTCTCTTGTCCCAGAACACATTCCAAGCAAGACAAACCATAGGTCAAGAGTTTTGGCTGTTTTGCTGTCCCAACCCCTCCACCTGAGCCTTGCCTAGTTATGGAAGAAGGTCAACTTGGGCTCCCTTCCTACCCATTGCTAAGAGTCTTTGCTAGGGTGACTCCTGTAGTCTCCATTGTACTAAGTCACCACATTGAACCTAAAATGTCTCCCAATTCTACTTATTTCTCCCAGTATTTCAGCCTCCTACACCTGGTTCCTTCTGCTTCCAACCCCATGGACTCAAAGTACACCAGAGAAAATTATTTTATTTCCCCTTCCCAGGGATATCCGTTTGTCCTTGCTTCAGCCCTTGTTTCATAGGTTTTCTAGGTCTATTGACCTTAACATGATTGCCTTTTACTTTATGACTAATATCCACTTGTGCCACAGATGAACCTTACTTGGGTCCTGAATCCACAGGTGAAACTCGGGTTCTGGTTACAGGTGGACAAGGAGTCAGCGAGAAAGAGGTGACAAACAGACGCGACACAAGGGAGTATGGATCTGAATGTGTTTTGTCTCAAAGCGAGCATCAGTCTTATAAATAACTTTTACACAAAACAGAGGAATGCTTACAAAAAGCTAACAAGAACTAACTGGGATAAAATTCAATGTTAACAACTGGGATCAAAAGCAGTCACACCTAAGGTCTGCTTAATCTTAGAAGTCAGTCTTAATCTTTGTGCCCTTGCCATAGTTCCTATTCTAGTCTATTGTATAGTCCACCTTCTCCATAGGCCATTGTAAATTCCTGTGTATGGGTGTAACTTAGCTATCTATAGTTCTAAGTAGCTACTCTGGTTCCTCCTTAGACCACAAACATCCTTCTTCCTAGATGGTGGTAAATTCCTGCATATGTGCCCTGAGATTTCTAACTCTTACTCCATTAGATACCATAAGAAAGCATGCAGACCCTCCACATAATTGAAGGTACAAATATGGGGCATTCTAGCTATGGGAATTCCAAATTTCCAGGAGACTAAATTTCCGTGAACTTTTTGCCTCGGGTCCACCTCCAGGCTTTTGGGCCTGTCACACAGGCCACTACTGGAGTGGATGTAGCATACTTGAAAGTGAATACATACCATGATTGTCTTTCCAGGTCTCCGTTACCTCACTCAGGATATTTTCTAGTTCCATCCATTTTCCTGCAAATTTCATGATATCATTGTTTTAAATAGCTGAGTGAATTTTTGTTAAGGAAATGTACATTTTATGTATCGATTCTTCAGTTGATGGACTTCTAGGGTGTTTCCAGTTTCTGGCTATTATGAGTAAAGCTGCTATAACCATAGATGAGCAAGTCTCTTTGTGATACAATGGAATGTTCCTTGTGTATATGTCCAGGAATGGTATAGATGCATATGATGTGGCCAGAAAGTGAGAAAGAAATAGAAGATAGTGATAAAATGAGAAATAAAAATTTGGATCCCTGTAATTAGATTTTATAAAATCTAGATTTATTTAGATTTTATGAAATCTAGATTTTTTTAGATTTTATAAAAACTTGGATTTTTATGAAAATTCATTATGATAGTTTAAACTTAAATACAACCTAGAGCAGTCTGGAAGAAAGCCTCAGGTGAGGAATTATCTTGTTTGTTCAGAATGACCTATGGGCATACTATATGGACTTGCATAGATTGTTAACTGATGTAGCTCACAGTACATAATACCATACCCTGGCCTGCACAGTATGAGTAGAGAAAACTGTTCAAGTACAAAGCACAAGAGTTGTGTTTATACTCTTGGCTCTTGATACTGGACAGGATATGACTGTCTGCTAGAGTCTCCACTGAGTTTTGTGAAATGGTAGATTAGGACTTGGAAATGTAGACAAACTGAACTCTTTCTGCTCAAAATTACTTTCAGTAAAGGTTCTTTGTCACAGTATCAGGAATAAAACTAATTGGATTATTTTGTTTGCTGACATATAATTTCTTGAGCTCTTTCTATAGTTTGGAAATTAGCCCTCTGACAGATGGGTTCTGTAGAGTTGGTGAAAATGTATAATCATTCTGTTGGCTACAATTTTGTTCTATTGTCAGTATCTTTTATATTAGAGAGTCTTTTCAGCTTCATGACTTCCAAATTACTAATAATATTAATATTTGAGCCTAAGCCATTGGTATTCAGTTCAAGAAGTTGTCCCATGTACCAATGAGTTCAGGGTTATTCCCTACTTTCTGTTTTATTAGGTTTAATGTATCTGGTTTTACATTGAGGTCTTTGATCAACTTAGACCTGATTTTTGTGCAAGGTGATAAATAGGGATCTATTTGCATTCTTCTACATGCTGACTTCTACTTGAACTAGTACTATTTGTTGAAGGTATTTTCTTTTTTCATTTTATGGTTTTAGCTTATCTGTCAAAACTTAGGTGTCCATAGTAGTGTGAATTTATATCTGGGTCTTCAATTTGATTTCATTGATCAACCTCTCTATATACCAATTGATTTATACCAATACCATGCAGTTTTTATTATTACTGCTATGTGTTATAGCTTCAGATCAAGGATAGTGATAACTCCTGAGATTCTTATTGTATATAATATTTTTCACCTGTTCTGTGATTTTATTTCCCATCTTAACTTTCATGACCTGTAAATAATCTTATGTGAATTCTGATATGGATTGCATTGAATTTGGTAGGATGGTCATTTATACTATGTTAATCCTAGCAATTCTTTAGCATCTTTCTATCTTCTGATCTATTGTTCAGTTTCCTTCTTCAAAGACTTGTCATTTCTATTATACAGGTATTTTACTTGCTTGGTTAAAGTTATTCCAAGATATTTTATATTAGTTGTGGCTATTGTGAAGGGTGTTGTTCCCTGATTTCTTCTTTCTCAGTCCATTTGTCATTTTTATATAGGAAGTCTATGAGTATTTTTCTTTTAGTTAATCTTGTATTCAATCACTTTCCTGAAAGGGTTTATCATCTGTAGGTTTTCCATGATAGAATTTTGAGGGTCACTTACACCCTCATATCTTCTGCAAATAGTAGTAATTTAACTTCTTCCTTTCCAATTTGTATCCCCAGTATTTGTCCTATTGCTCTAGTGAAAACATCATGTACTATCTTGAATAGATAAGAAGAGAGTGGACAGCCTTGTGATGTTCTTGATTTCAGTGGAATTGCTTTGAGTTTCTCTCCAATTAATTGGTGTTGGCTATCAGTTTTGTGTATATTGCTTTTATTAAGTTTAGGTATGCTCCCTTTTTATCCCTAATCTATCCAAAACTGTTATCATGAAATATGTTGGATTTTGTCAAAGGTTTTTTCACCATCTAGTGAAATTACTGTGTAAGTTTTTTTTTTCTTTCAGTTTATTTATGGTGGATTACATTAATAGACTTTCATATGTTGCATCATTCATGCATCTCTGGAATGAATGATACTTAATCATGGTAGATGAGCTTTTGAATCTGTTCTTGGATTCAGTTTGTGAATATTTTACTGAGTATTTTCAAATTAGTGTTTATGAGGGAAATTGGTCCTTGATTTTCTTTTTCTGTTGAAACATTGTGTGGTTTAATAGTCTGCTCTGGTCTCTTAGAGTCAGCAAGACATCTATCTAGACCTTTATGATTTTGAGAGTCTCTCTTGAAAGGATGGATATAATTTTAATGGTCTGCCTTTTTATTTTATTGGCCTTCTCCACTTGCAACCTTGCTTTGTATTATATGTTTATTGTTCTGCTCCTTATGTGACATGGGGAATTTCTTTGCTGGTCAACTCTGTTTGATATTATGTAAGCTTCTTGTACTTTTATAGGTGAGTCCTTCTTTAGGTTAGAAATATTTTCTTCTATGGTTTTGTTAAATGTATTTTCTGGATTTGTTTTTTAACTAGGATCCTTCTCCTTCTTCTAGTCCTATTATTTTAAGTTTGGACTTTTCATAGTGTTCAAAGATTCCTGAAAGTTTTGTGTTAGGAATTTTTTATATTTAACATTTTCTTTGATTGATGAATGTATTTCTCCTATCAAGTCTTAAATGCCTGAGGTTCATTCTTCTTCCATCTCCTGTATTCTGTTCATTTTTAGTTCCTGTTAGCTTACCTAAATTTTCCATTACCAGAATTTCTTGTCTGTATTTAATTTATTGCTTCTCTTTGAATTTTCCTCATTTAAACCATTTCCTTCTTTATTTTGTTTTCCTGTCATTCATTAAGGAATTTATTGATTTCCTTCAAATTTTTGTTTGTCTTTTTCTTGATTCCTTTAAGGGATTTTTCCATTTCCTCCTTTATGACTTCTATCATCTTCATAGATTAGGTTTTAAGGTCATTTTCTAGTGACTCTGAAGTAGTTGAAAAATTCAAATCTTGTTATTGTATGATAGCTAAACTTTGGTGGTCCCACATTGTCCTGAATGTTGTTGATTGAACTCTTACAGTAACATTTAGGTATCCAAGTTTGGGATGATTGTAATTCTAGGTACTGTTTCTGAGTTTGTCTTTTTTATGAGTATTTTGTTCCTTCTGTGCTTCTGTTCTCTTCTTTTTGTCCCTCTGTCCCCCTCTGTCTCTCTCTCTGTCTCCCTGTCTCTGTTTTTCTCTCTCTCTCTTTCTTTCTCTCTCTCTCTCCTCTTTTTCTGGTGGTCTGTATTTCTAACAGCTGGTTTGATGTCTGATGTAGTAGGGAGTCTCAGTCCAGGTTTGGGATTTGGCCTTTTGTGCAGTATGGAGTCTCTATTCTTTTCTTTTTTTTTTTTTTCTTCTTCTTCTTCCTCCTTCAACTTTTATTTTATTTTTTTCCAATTTTTATTAGATATTTTCTTAATTTACATTTCAAATGCTATTCTGAAAGTCCCCTTCCCCCTGCCCCCTCCCTGCTCCCCTGTCCACCCACTCCCACTTCTTGGCCCTGGCATTCCCCTGTATTGGGGCATATAAAGATTGCAGTACCAAGGGGCCTCTTTTCCCAATGATGACCCACAAGGCCATCTTCTGTTACATATGAAGTTAGAGACATGAGTTCTGGGGGTTCTGGTTATTCATATTGTTGATCCTCTTCTAGGGTTGCAAACCCCTTCAGCTCCTGGGGTTCTATCTCTAGCTTCTCCATTGTGGGCCCTGTGTTCCCTCTTATAGATGATTATGAGCATCCACTTCTGTACGAGACAGCTATATCAGGGTCCCTTAAGTAGGCACTAGCTGTCCTATGCCATAGTGTCTGAGTTTAATGACTGATTATGGGATGGATCCCCTGTGGTGGGGTAGTCTCTGTATGATCCATCCTTTAATCTTAGCTCTAAACTTTGTCTCTGTAACTCCTTTCATGGGTATTTTGTTTCCTCTTCACAGGAGGAATGAAGTATCCATGAGCTGGTCTTCCTTCTTGATGTTCTTGTGTTTTGCAAATTGTATCTTGGATATTCTAATGTTCTGTGCTAATATCCATTTATCAGTGAGTGCATACCCAATGACTTCTTTTGTGATTGGGTTACCTCACTAAGGATGATATCCTCCATATACATCCATTTGCCCAAGAATTTCATAAATTCATTTTTTTTAATAGCACAATAGTACTCCATTGTGTAGATGTACCACATTTTCTGTATCCATTCCTCTGTTGAGGGACATTTGGGTTCTTTCCAGCTTCTGGCTATTATAAATAAGGCTGCTATGAACATAGTCTATTCTTTTGACGTGTAGACTCTACCTGTTTTTCTGCTTGGTGTGGCTAGCACCTGAGCAGAGGAAGTCTACTGAACTGAGGGATAGGAACCAGGCAGTAGAGCAGGCAGTAATATCAGAGAATAGTGGTTGGATAGCAGTGCAATGGGTCTTTGGGAACCAAGTATAATGAGTAGGGCACTTCAGAAGTCAGACAGGACACTTACCTGTTCTTGTGACTGGTGATCCAGCACCTGAGCCAGGGAAGTCTGTAAGGAGTTGGCCATGTAAATTTTGACTAAAGCCAAACATAATATTTCCTACAAATTACTCTTATTAGTGAATGATTTATAATTTGTTTACATATTCAAAGAAATGACTGTAAAGTGATACTAAGAAAATGCCAGCACAGGTTATTTCACAGCGAGATAAGTTTTCCCTTTTCAGTCTTCCTCACATTATCAATATCATGAATACTTTTTACTGAGAATTTATTCATTTCTTATTTTAAAATTTTCCTTATTGTGAATACTGAATGTCTTTGATAATTTTGGGTACTTAACAAGCATTAACAAAATATAGCTAAATTATAACATTGCACAATAAATTTGATTTATCCATTTCTCTTACAAATGAAAAACTGGAGGCACCAAGAGGTTTAGTATTTAATCATGATCAAAAGATATAACATCTGAGTCAGTGATAAAAACGAGAAAGGTGGCTCCAGAAACTAAATTTTTATCTTTAAATATAGTGTTGACTATAATGAATCACTTAAAATATCATTAATTTAAAAGTGATATAAAACATTATAATGTGGAAAATTATCATTTAAGAACTCTCATAAATTATTCTACTGTAAATGAGTCATCTTTAATACAGTGTGAATACTTTGAAATACTTCTTTTCATCTACAATTTCTAGATAACTGTCATCTAAAACTGCTCAGATTAATCATTTTGAGTAAATTCTGATAAATTGGAGGGATGATCTTCCACCTAAACCTGCTGGAGGCCGCTAAGGGTCTTAAAGTGCTCTTCTGATCTCCTCAGGATCATGTGTGAATGGAACTCAACATCAGCTACAACGAATTGTGGTGGGTCTTGTGCCAGCAGGAAGAGGGACAAAGGAACCACTCCTGATCATAGGCTGGGATTCTTTCTTGTCACAGGCTAGCCCCACCATCTTCTGCGTGAACCAGGCCAAAGTCATCGAGGGCCCCAGAGGACTCTCCATGCCACAGGACCCCTAGCACATCCAGGACCTCATGATCACTAGATAGCACATGGGCAACAGAAGCAAAAGGGATTCTTGGACAGGGTCCCTTTGGGCCTTCATCCTCAGCCAAAAGGCAGAGCTGAGACCCAGACCCCTGGGCAATATTCCTTTCTTGCCAAAGGAATATTGGGTTATGACCCCAATATTCAGGAGGTGGATCAGAGCTCCAGACTTCTGGAGACCTGCCTTGCAAGAGGAGAGCTTGCCTGCAGAGAGTGCTCTGACCACTAGGAACCAGGTGAGAGTTGAACTCCCAGGAGTGCTGACAGAAGGTAACAGAATCATAGGAGAATTAAGCTCCAGCCAGAGACAGCTTGAACATTAGCACCAGAGATTACCAGATGGCAAAAGGCAAACATAGAAATCTTACTAACAGAAACCAAGAAAAATGGGCATCATCAGAACCCAGTATGCCCACCAAAAGTCCTGAATACCCCAACACACCCAAAAAGCAAGACTTCGATTTAAAATCATATCTCATGATGGTAGAAAATTTTAAGAAGGGCATTAATAACTCACTTAAAGAAATACAGGAGAACACTGCTAAAAAGGTAAAAGCCCTGAAAGAGGAAACAAAAAACCCTCAAGGAATTACAAGAGAACACTGCTAAACAGGTAAAAGTCCTTTTAAAATTACAGGAAAACACTGCTAAACAAGTAGAAGTACTTAAAGTAGAAACACAAAAATCCCTTAAAGAAATACAGAAAAACACAAACACAAAGGTGATGGAATTGAACAAAACCATCCAAAATCTAAAAATGGAAGTAGACACAATGAAGAAAACCCAAAAGGAGACAACTCTGGAGATAGAAACCCTAGGAAAGAAATCAGGAACCATAGATGCAAGCATCAGGAACAGAATACAAGAGATGGAAGAGAGAATCTCAGGTGCAGAAGATTCCATAGGAAACATGGGCATAATAATCAAAGAAAATGCAAAATGCAAAAAGATCCTAACTCAAAACATCCAGGAAATCAAGGACAAAATGAGAATACCAAAAATACGGATAATAGGCGTAGATAAGAATGAAGATTTTCAACTTAAAGGGCCAGTAAATATCTTCAACAAAATTATAGAAGAAAACTTCCCTAACCTAAAGAAAGAGATGCCCATGAACATACAAAAAGCCTGCAGAAGTTCAAATATATTAGACCAAAAAAGAAATTCCTCTGACACATAATAATCAGAACAACTAATGCACTAAATAAAGACAGAATATTAAAAGCAATAAGGGAAAAGGTCAAGTAACATATAACGGCAGTCCTATTAGAATTACTCCAGACTTCTCACCAGAGACTATGAAATCCAGAAGATCCAGATGTTACACAGACAATAAGAGAACACAAATGCCAGCCCAGGCTACTATAGCCAACAAAACTCTCAATTACCATAGATGGAGAAACCAAAGTTTCCATGACAAGACAAAACATACACAATATCTTTCCATGAATTCAGCCATTCAAAGAATAATAAAGGGAAACCACCCACACAAAGATAAAAACTACACCCTAGAAAAAGCTTTAAAAAAATCCTTCAATAAAACTAAAAGCAGACACCCAGAATAGCAGAATCCCAAATTTAATAACAAAAATAACAGGAAGCAACAATTACTTTTCTTTAATTTTTCTTAATATCAATCGACTCAATTCCCCAATAAAAGATATAGACTAATAGACTGGCTAAACAATCAAGACCCAACATTTTGCTGATTGCAGGAAACCCAGCTCAGGGACAGACACAGATACTACCTCAGAGTAAAAGGCTGGAAAACAATTTTCCAAGCAAAAGGTACGAAGAAAAAATCCTGAGTAGCCATTCCAATATCAAATAAAATTGACTTGCAACCCAAAGTTAACAAAAAAGACAAGGAGGGGCACTTCATACTCATTAAAGGTAAAAAATCTACCAAGATGAACACTCAATTCTAAATATCTATGCTCCAAATGCAAGGGCAGCCACATTCATTAAAGAAACTTTAGTAAAACAAAAGCATACATTACACCTCACAAAATAATAGTGGAAGATTTTAACACCCCACTCTCACCAATGGACAAAACCTGGAAACAGAAACTAAACAGAGACACATGAACACTAACAGAAGTTATGGAACAAATGAATTTAACAGATATCTACACAAAGTTATACCTTCTTCTCACCACCTCATGGTACCTCCTAGAAAACTGACCATATAATCAGTAACAAAAGAGGCCTCAACAGATACAAAAATATTGAAATTATCCCATGCATTCTAATAGATCACCACAAACTGCGGATGATATACAATAAAAGCATAAACAATAGAAAGCCAACATTCACAGGGAAACTGAACAACACTCTACTCAATGATACCATGGTCAAGGAAGATATAAAGAAAGAAATTAAAGACTTTTTAGAGTTTAATAGAAATGAAGCCACAACATACCCAAACTTATGGGTCACAATGAAAACATTTCTAAGAGAAAAATTCATGCCTCTGGATGCCTCCAAAAAGAAACTGGTAAGAGCATACACTGGCCACTTGACAGCAACCTAAAAGCTCTAGAACAAAGGGAAGCAAATTCACCCAAGAGGAGCAGATGGCAGGAAATAATCAAACTCAGGGCTAAAATCAACCAAGTGGAAACAAAAAGAACTATTCAAAGAATCAACCAAACCAGGAGCTGGTTCTTTGAGAAAATCAGTAAGATAGATAAACACTTAGCCAGATTAACTAGAGGGCACAGGGACAGTATCTTAATTAACAAAATCATAAATGAAAAAGGAGACATAACAATGGAACCTGAGGAAATCCAAAACATCATCAGATCCTACTCAACAAAACTGGAAAACCTGGATGAAATGGACAACTTCCTAGACAGATACCAGGTACCAATTTAAATCAGGATCAGATTAACAATCTTAACAGTCCCATTTCCCCTAAAGAAATAGAAGCAGTTATTAATAGTCTCCCCGCCAAAAAAGCCCAGAACAAGATGGGTTTAGTACAGAGTTCTATCAGACCTTCAAAGAAGATATAATTCCAATCTCCTCAAACTATTCCAGAAAATCAAAACAGAAGGTCCTCTAACCAATTCATTCTATGAAATAACAGTTACGATGATACCTAAGCCACACAAAGATCCAACAAAGAAAGAGAAGTTCAGAGCAATTTCACTTATGAATTTCGATGCATAAATAATCAATAAAAACCTTGCAAACCAAATCCAAGAACAAATCAAAATGATGATCCTTCATAATCAAGTATGATTCCTCCCAGGGACACAGGGATGGCTTAATATTTGAAAATCCATCAACATAATGTAGTATATAAACAAACTCAAACACAAAATCCATATGATCATCTCATTCGATGTTAAGAAAGCATTTGAAAAAATCCAATACTCATTCATTATAAAAGACATGAAAAGATCAGGAATTCAAGGCCCATACCTAAACATAATAAAAACAATATACTGCAAAACAGTAGCCAACATCAGACTAAGTAGAGAGAAATGGTAAGCAATCTCACTAAAATCAGGGACTAGACAAGGCTACCCACTTTCTGCCTACCTATTCAATATAGTACTTGAAGTCATAGCCAGAGCAATTCGACAACAAAAGGAGATCAAGGGGATACAAATTGAAAAGGAAAAAGTCAAAATATCACTATTTGTAGATGATATGATAGTATATAAAAGTGACCCTAAAAATTCCACCATAGATCTCCTAAACCTGATAAACAGCTTCAGTCCAGTAGTTGGATATAAAATTAACTCAAACAAATCAGTGGCCTTTCTCTACACAAAAGATAAACAGCATGAGAAAGAAATTAGGGAAACAACACCCTTCATAATAGTCACAAATAATATAAAAAACTTGGTGTGACTCTAACTAAGGAAGTCAAAGATCTGTATGACAAGAACTTAAAGTCTCTGAAGAAAGAAATTGAAGAAGATCTCAGAGGATGGAAAGATCTCCAATGCTCATGGATTAGCAAGACTGATATAGTAAAAATGGATATCATGCCTAAAGTAATCTACAGATTCAATGCAATCCCCATCAAAATTCCAACTCAATTCTTCACTGAGGTAGAAAGAGCAATTTGCCAATTTCTCTGGAATAACAAAAAACCTAGGAAAGGAAAATCTATTCTCAACAAATAAAGAACCTCTGTTGGAATCACCATGCCTGACCTCAATCTGTACTACGGAGCAATTGTTATAAAAACTGCATGGTACTGGTAAAGGGATATACAGGTAGATCAATGGAATAGAATTGAAGACCCAGAAATGATCCCATACACCCTTGGTCACTTGATCTTTAACAAGTGAGCTAAATCCATCCAGTGGAAAAAAGACAGCATTTTCAACAAATTGTGCTGGCACAACCAGTAGTTAGCATGTAGATGAATATGAATTGATCCATTCTTATCTCTTTGTACAAAGCTCAAGTCCAAGTGGATCAAAGACCTCCACATAAAACCAGAGACACTGAAATTTATAGAGGAGAAAGTTGGTAAAAGCCTCGAAGATGTGGGCACAGGGGAAAATTCCTGAAAAGAACAGCAGTGGCTTGTGCTGTAAGATCAAGAATTAACAAATGGGACCTCATAAAATTGCAAAGCTTCTGTAATGCAAAAGATAGTGTCAATAAGACAAAAAGACCACCAACAGATTGGGAAAAGATTTTTACCAATCCTAAATCTGATAGGGGACTAATATCTAATATATACAAAGAGCTCAAGAAGCTGGACTCCAGAAATTCAAATAACCCCATTTAAAAATGCGGGACAGAGCTAAACAAAAATCTCTCAACTGAGGAACACCAAAGGGCTGTAAAGCACTTGAAAAAATGTTTAATATCCTTAATCATTAGGGAAATGCAAATCAAAACAACCCTGAGATTCCTCCTCACAGTAGTCAGAAAGGCTAAGATCAAAAATTCAGATTACAGAAGATGCTGGTGAGGATGTGGAGAATGAGGAACACTCCTCCATTGCTGGTAGGATTGCAAGCTTGTACAACCACTCTGGAAATCAGTCTGGTGGTTCCTCAGAAAATTGGACATCCTACTACAGGAAGATCCAGCAATACCTCTCCTGGGCATATATCCAAAAGATGTTCCAACTAATCATAAGGACACAGAATGTACTATGTTCATAGCAGCCTTTTTTATAATAGCCAGAAGCTGGAAAGAACCCAGATGTCTCTCAACAGAGGAATGGATACTGAAAATGTGGTATATTTACACAATGGAGTACTACTCAGCAATTAAAAACAATGAATTTATGAAATTCTTGGGCAAATGGATGTATCTGGAGGATATCATCCTGAGTGAGTTAACCCAATCACAAAAGAACTCACTTGATATGCACTCACTGATAAGTGGATATTAGCCCAGATACTTAGAATACCCAAGATGCAATTTGCAAAACACAAGAAAATCCAGAAGAGGGAAGACCAACGTGTAGATACTTCATTCCTCCTTATGATAGGAAACACAATACCCATGGATGGATTTACTGAGTTGAAATTTGTAGCTAAGATGAAAGGATGGACTTTCCAGAGAGTACCCCTCCTGGGGATCTATCCCATAATCAGCCACCAAACGCAGACACTATTTCATATGCCAACAAGATTTTGCTGAAAGAACCCTGATATAGCTGTCTCCTGTGAGGCTATGCCAGTGACTGGCATATACAGAAGTGGATGCTCACAGTCATCTATTGGATGGAACACAGTGCCCCCAATGGAGGAGCTAGAGAAAGTACCCAATGAGCTGAAGTGGTCTGCAACCCTATAGGTGGAACAACAATATGAAGTAATCAGTACCCCCAGAGCTCATGTCTCTAGCTGCACATGGAGCAGAAGATAGCCTAGGTGGTCATCATTAGGAAGAGAGACCCCCTTGGTCTTGCAAACTTTATATGCTCCAGTACAGGGGAACACCAGGTCCAAGAAGTGGGAATGGGTATGTAGGGGAGCAGGGCATGGGGGAGGGTAAAGGGGACTTTTGGAATAGCATTTGAAATGTAAATGAAGAAAATATCTAATAAAAAATTGAAAAAAAAACAACAGTAAAAAGAAAAGAAAGCATATTCAGTAAATGGTGCTGGTCTAACTGAACAAAAATAAAATTTAATTTCTTCTCAATTGACAAATATTTTTCATGTTTAGGGGAAGGAACCCTTGAGCAGTATGTTGAAATGTTTTGATGTGTACAGTAGATGTAATTAATATGAGAATATCAGTCCTTTGGGGAGCATCTTATTGTCAGTCAGAATCTACTCTGTCACTTGAACATTGATTAATCTGCTATCATTTGGGACAATGGGAAGCAAGGTTACTTCAGGGTTTAAGAATAGGACAATTTAAGGAATGTTAACTATAGAGCTGTTTGCAAAAGGAAAAAATAATGCAAGGCTGTCTTGCATGTATAGACTTTTCCGTTAATATTTATTATCATAAGTAAATTAACTTAATATAAATAATAATTACTACAACTTACACATATAGAAAAGTCAACCTTGGCAGAGGTGGTTTTGGGAGCAGCGGGTCAGCAGTTCCCCCCACGGGCAGGATCCGAGAACTCCGCCCCACCGGAGGCTGGGCCTCTCCCAGCCAGAGCACTCGCTCCCGCTGCGCCATCTTTCCTCTGAGCCCAGCGGACACAGCTAGGGACACCCCAGGACTTTAAGATCGCATTGGGGTTACGCGTGAGTGCAGAGGTGGTTTTGGGAGCAGAGGGTCAGCAGTTCCCCCCACGGGCAGGATCCGAGAACTCTGCCCCACCGGAGGCTGGGCCTCTCCCAGCCAGAGCACCCGCCACCCCGCCATCTTTCCTCTGAGCCCAGCAACTCCAGGACTTTAAGACCACATCAGGAGCTCAGGGCCCGGGCCTCAGGCTCGGTGCACTCTATAGGCTCTTTCGGGACTCCCCAAGA
>LR752271.1:0-10253 GCA_902729485.2 Mus minutoides | reverse complement strand
TTGGCCATCAGTGGGAAGAGAGGCCCCTTGGTTATGCAGACTTTATATGCCCCAATACAGGGGAACGCCGGGGCCAGGGGGTGGGAGCGGGTGGGTAGGGTAGCAGGGCCGGGAGGGGGGAGGATATAGGGAACTTTCTGGATAACACTTGAAATGTAAAGGAAGAAAATATCTAATAAAAGTTGAAAAAAAAAAAAAAGAAAAGAAAAGTCAACCTTTATATTTTCCATATCGAGTTTTCACTATGTGCAATAATACCTGTTACTCTAGTTTCACCTAAGGTATTTTCCTAAAATCAGAGAAACCTGCTAACCATAGATGAAGAAACTTTATTGAGGATTTCTCTTTTGTAGATACATGATATTTTATGTGTATAAAGGGTTCTTGCCTGCATGTATGTATGTGTACCATATGTGTACACGGTGATTGTAGAGGTCAGGTGTGGGCATCAGATCCTTTAGAATAGTAATTATGGGTGTTTGTGAACCATTATGTCAGTGGTAAGAACCAAAGACAGATTCTCTGCAAAACTAGCAAGGTATTTAACCAATGATCCATTTCTTCATCCACCAACTAATTGAGAATTTTCTTTGACTAGTTGTGGAGAACTACTATCTGTTGAGGTTTGGAATTTTGCTTAAATTTTAATGCTAAATACTGACCACAAGGTCTGAATACCCAGAGGGTGGAAAAAATCTGCATGATACTAATGATACTATGTAACATTGGCTGCCAAATCACCTCTTATTGGTTATATAAATAAATACCTACAGCCAGTCACTGGGCAGCAGAGGCATAGGCAAGGTTTGGTGTTCCCAGGCTTGGGGTCTAAGGAGAAGAATGAGAGAGAGAGAGAGAGAAAGAGAGAGAGAGAGAGAGAGAGAGAGAGAGAGAGAGAGAGAGAGAGAGAGAGAGAGAATATGGGAAGAGAAGAAGACATGGGTTAGGTGAGTTATAAAATATGTCTGTGAGGCCTGCTCAATTGGGGGTAAGAGCTGACCAGACAAAGCAGGGCAATTTATAATTTGGTTTGATTGATAGGGAAGTAAATTCTAATAGCTTAGAGGGTAGATATTTGCCTAGCTCTAGTGTAGATTAAGGTTTATTATTAATATAAAGTTTGTGTGTTTTTTATTTGGGAATTGAATGATCAAAGGTAGGGTATAAACTCAGATTTAAGATTAAAAACCTATAACAACAATTATCTTTTGAAGTATTTCCACAGTTTGGAAGATCTTTGTTTAGTATGCACTTGAGGATGATAGCCAGAAGTTACTTTTCTTTCTTTCTTTCTTTCTTTCTTTCTTTCTTTCTTTCTTTCTTTCTTTCTTTCTTTCTTTCTTTCTTTCTTTCTCTCCTTCTCTCTCTCTCTCTCTCTCTCTCTCTTTTTCTTTCTTTCTTTCATTTATTGGATAGTTTCTTTATTTACATTTCAAATGTTATCTCCTATGCAGGTTTTCCCACCTCCTGGCAACACCCTATCCCATAACCCCTCCCCCTGCTTCTATGAGGGTGTTCCTCCACCCATCTACCCACTCCCACCTCCCCACCTTCAATTCCCTTACCCTGGTTCATCTACCCACCCTTCATAGTACCAAGGACCCTTCTTTGCATTGATAAATGACAAGCCCTTCCTTTTTTACATATGAAGCTGGAGCCATGTGTACTCCTGTGTTGATGGCTTAGTTCCTGGGAGTTCTGGGGGGTCTGGTTGGTTGATATTGTTGTTCTTCCTATGGGGTTGCAAAACCCTTTAGCTCCTTCAGTCCTTCTTCTAACTCCTCTATTAGGGACCCCACACTCAGTCTAATGGTTGGCCACTAGCCTCCACCTCTGCATTTGTAAAGTGCTGGCAGAGCCTCTCAGGAAACATCCATATCAGGCTCCTTTCAACATGTACTTCTTGGCATCCACAGTAGTGTCTAGGTTTGGTAACTGTATATGGGAGGAATCCCCAGGTGGTATGGTCTCTGGATGGCATTTTCTTCAGCCTCTGCTCTACATTTTATTTCTGTATTTGCTCCTGTGAGAATTTATTATCCTTCTAAGAAGGACTGAAGTATCCACACTTTGGTCTTCTTTCTTCTTCTTCCTTTTTTTTTAAAGGTACTTTCTTTATTTACATTTCAAATGTTATCCCTTTTCCTCTCTGAAAATCCCCTAATTTCTCCCCCCTCCCCCTGCTACCAAACCCACCCACTCCCACTTCTTGGCCCCAACATTGCCCTATACTGATGCATAGAACCTTTCCAAGACCAAGGGCCTCTCCTCCCATTGATGACCAACTAGAACATCCTCTGCTACATACACAGCTAGAGTCCAACCATGAATGCTCTTCCTTCTTCTTAAGCTTCATGTGGTCTGTGAATTATACCTTAGTTATTTGGAGTTTTGTGGCTAATATTCACTTATCAGTGAGTACATACTATGTGTACCCTTTTTGGGATTGGGTTAGTACACTCAGGATGATATTTTCTTGTTCTCTTCATTTGCCTAAGAATTTCATGAATTCATCATTTTTAATAGCTGAGTAGTACTCCATTGTATAAATGTACCACATTTTCTCTATCCATTCCTCTGTTGAAGGACATCTGAGTTCTTTCCAGCTCCTGGCTATTATAAATAAGACTGCTATGAATATAATGAAGCACGTGCCCTTATTAGATATTGGAGCATCTTCTGGGTATATGCCCAGGAGTGGTATAGCTGGGTCTTTGGGCAATATGATCATTTCATTAGAAGCTAAAAAGCATTTGACAAAATTCAGCATCACTTCATGTTAAAACTCTTGGAAAGATCATGAATTCAAGGCCCATATCTAAACATAGTGCAAACCAGTAGCCAATATTAAACTACAAGATGAGAAGCTTGAAGCCATCCCACTAAAATCAGGGACTAGGCAAGGCTGCCCACTTTCTCCCTATCTATTCAATATAGTACTGAAAGTTCTAGCTAAAGCAATTAGAAAACAAAAGGAGGTCAAAAGGATATAAACTGGAAGGGAAGAACTAAAAATATCATTATTTGCAGATGCTATGATAGTGTACTTACATGACCACAAAAATTCCACCAAAGAACTGCTAGAGCTGATAAACAACTTCAGCAAAGTGGCTAGATATAACATTAACTTAAACAAATAAGTAT
Organism: Mus minutoides; assembly: GCA_902729485.2. NCBI lineage: Eukaryota > Metazoa > Chordata > Mammalia > Rodentia > Muridae > Mus > Mus minutoides. The sequence continues at coordinate 7,109 of LR752271.1, read as the reverse complement.
CCTTCTTCTACTCAAAGTATAAACAGGCTGAGAAAGAAATTAGGGAAATGACACCGTTCACAATAGCCACAAATAATATTACATACCTTGGTGTGGCTCTCAAAAAGCAAGTGAAAGAACTTTATGACATGAGCTTCAAGGCTTTGAAGAAAGAAATCGAAGATCTCAGAAGATAGAAAGATCTCCCATGCTCATGGATTGGCAGGATTTATATAGTAAAAATGACAATCTTGCCAAAAGCAATCTACAAATTCAATGAAATCCCCATCAAAATTCCAAATCAATTCTTCATAGAGTTAAACACAGTAATTTGCAAATTCATTTGGAATAACAAGAAACTCAGAATAGTGAAAACAATTCTCAACAATAAGCGAAATTGTGGTGGAATCACCATCCCTGACCTCAAGCAGTATTACAGAGCAATAGTGATGAAAACTGCATGGTATTGGTACAAAGATAGGAAGGAAGATCAATGGAATAGGATTGAAGACCCAGAAATGAACCCACACACTTGATCTTTGACAAAGAAGCTGAAACCATCCAGTGGAAAAAAAGAGAACATTTTTTGTTGTTGTTGTTAATTATTTTATTAGATATTTTCTTCATTTACATTTCAAGTGCTATCCCATAAGTCCCCTATAGCCTCCCTCGCCCTGCTCCCCTAACCACCCACTCCCACTTCTTGGCCCTGGCATTTCCCTGTACTGGGGCATATAAAGTTTGCTAGACCAAGGGTCCTCTCTTCCCAATAATGGTGGACTAGCTGTTCAACTGGCAGTCAGCATGTAGAAAAATGCAAATTTACCCATTCTTATCTCCTTGTACAAAGTTCAAGTCCAAGTGGATCAAGGACCTCCATCTAAAACCAGATATACTGAAACTTATAGAGGAGAAAGTAGGGAAGAGACACAAACATGTGGGCATAGGGGAAAAGTTCCTGAACAGAACACCAGTGGCTTGTGCTGTAATATCAAGAATTGATAAAATGGGCTCTCATAAAATTTCAAAGCTTCTGTAAGACAAAGGACACTGCCAATAAGACAAAAAGGCCACCAACAGATTGGGAGAAGATCTTTACCAATCCTACATCCAATAGTGGGCTAATATCCAATATATACAAAGAGCTCAAGAAGTTAGACTGCAGAAAACTAAATAACCCTATGGGGTAAAGAGCTAAACAGAGAATTGTTAATTCGGGAATATCCAATGGCTGAGAAGCACCTAAAAAAATATTCAACATCCTTAGTTGTCAGGGAAATGCAAATCAAAACAACCCTGATATTCCACTACACACAAGTCATAATGGATAAAATAAAAACCTCAGGTGACAGCAAATAGTGGGGAGGATGTGGAGAAAGAGGAACACTCCTCCATTGCTGGTGGGCTTGCAAGCTGGTACAATCACTCTGGAAATCAGTTTGCCTAGAAGCTTCTTAATCAGTAAAACAGAGGCCAAGCTGCACATTACAAACTTTCAGATTTGAGGTAACCCTCCTTAATGCTCTTACTGCAAACTCCAGGTAGTACTCAATCTTACATGTAACCTGATGCTTGTGACCAAGTGTACTGTCTTTGTTTTATACTCTGAGCTCTCTTATTCTTGTCACTTACCTTATGTCCTATATACCTATTACATTGAATGACACAGAAAACACTAAACAGTAATTGATAAGTAAATATTCAATAGTTTATGGTAAATTTAATCATTACATTAGAAAAGAATCTATTTATCACTAATTCTTCTATTTCTTTTAATAACAGACTCTGCTTCTCAGCTACTGGGCAATTATAGCAACATGAAGTGAAAGTGCACAAATATAGATGCTAATATACTCACTCAAACAAATGTACATACATGACTCTTTCAAGAACCTGTCATTTGACATCCACAGACTTATTGTGTTTTTTCCTTAAACATTTGTTTTGTTTTATTTATTGTGCCTATATATGCATATACCTTTGTGTATGTATTTTCATGTGTGTGTGTGTGTGTGTGTGTGTGTTTGTGTGTGTACCCACCCTCAGAGGTTGGATCCTCTGCAGCTGGAATCATAATTCATTGTGAGCTTAATAGAATGGTTGCTAAGCTCCCATTCCATTCCTTGGAATCTCTGCAAGCATAAAACACCCTTACATTATGAGTCATCTCTCCATCCCCCAAGTACTATTGTATTGGTGAAGTTTAAAATTCTGTCTTCTAAAGTTTTAGTGATTTTTCTAAATTCAATTTCTAAAAAAAGGCTAAAGCATTTCACCCATCAAAAACAAACAAAAATAAAAACAATAAACAAAAACAACAAAACCTACTTCCTTTTACCATTTATAAATAAGAATGTCCTGCAGGAAAATTAATCTGTAGGAATCAGGAAAAAAATAATCATTGCTGTGTATGTCATTGATTTAATATTTAACAGTTTACAAATACTGAGTGTTTATAATTGTAAACATTATATTCAGAGCCCTGAAGTTTACTTTGTGAGTGTGTGTGTGTGTGTGTGTGTGTGTGTGTGTGTGTGTGTATGTTTTACCTTAAAGCAGTTAGGTTTTTATTTCCCTTTTATCTATATAAAAATATAATGCAAATTTTAAGTATTAAGGGAAATTATTAGTTCTGGTTGGAAATGTCATTGTACATATGATACCACTATATATATGATACATTATCAAATGTCTCTTCTAGACACATATTTTCTGTAAATAATTAAAGGACATTGATGAGATAAATTTCTTCATGTGCCTTATCTATGCCACTCTAAACTACATATAACAGAAATACTGCTCTTTGGATCTCCCTGGCTTTAAATTTCCAGAACTCAGCAATTACGAAGAGTGCAGCCAGATGTTGTACCTCACAAGCCATTCTCCCAGGAATGATAAGTGGGAAATGACTCCTTGTTTGAGCTACATTTACAGTTTCATCTGCAGAATTCCTAGGAGTTGGTTCATTATTTTCCACTTCTTTGCTCTCAGCCACATTCACCGTCTGTCAAAATTGCTTTGCTTTTTCAGAAGGATCCATGCAAAAGCAACAAGCCCAACCAACAAATGTGAAGACTGAACACATGGAGAAAATAATATCCTGATGCAAAATTCACCTAACAAATTACCAAAGCATCAGAGGGATGTTTTCAAAAATCCAACATTTATATCATCTACATGATATAGTGAGTCTCAGGGCTTATAGCAAAAGGAAACTGTAGAATTGCAACAATTGTTTTGAATTCAGGGTTAAAAATTCACCATTATACAATGATAGTATTAGGGAGTGTAGCTTAAGATGAAATTGGCAATAAATAATCAAATAGGATTTTCATGTCTATAATACTCAATCTTCAAAGAAAAGTACCATTGTAACTATCTACAGATAAGGAAGTAATTTCAGAGAGGCAAAATACCTAAAAAATGCCAAATCAATATAGACTGTTCTTATTGTATATATGCACATGGATACACACTAACATATTACTCAGTGATGCAGACTTCTCCTTATCTCTGTGTCACCTTAATTTCATAATTAGGTAAATGTCACAAAGTGCACATACACAAGGTGAACTAGCAATGATAACATTTTAAGATCACCCAAAGTCATGACTAGCACTTCATTCTGAAGATTTCCCCATGAATGGACATGTCAGTGTTGATCAACAAATACTGTCTCTTCTGAGGGAGTTATAGGCTTAAGTTACTGTAAGGTTCTGACTGTCATATCATTATGTATTGATCACATGAGTTGTATCATTGGTGCAATTCTTTACCAACTCACATTTTGAAATATAGGATCTATTTATTATTGTCTGATTTACAGTTTGTAGTACTATCTGACATGTACACAATGCAAAGCACATCACTGCCTCCTTTCACTGTAGCAGATCTCCCGAACCACATGCATCAAAATCACTAGCAAAGAGCAAATTATTTTAACATCAAAACTACAAAGACATCAAGAGACTATGAAATGAATATTGAGACACAGCAGAAAAACTGAAAGAATAAGACAGAGTGTCTTATTGTTCCAGCTTAATGTTGTTGACCATTCTGTGTCAGCCTCAAAATGCTCCCTGTATTTAAATAACATATAAAAATGCTGTGAATATTGCTATATCTTTTAATGAGTGTAATGTAAACAAACACAGATTGTACAAATAAATAAAATGACTAATTTATTGGGCCCTCACCCATATAATTATTTTTCTTCCCTACTTCCCAAAGGAAAAGAACTCCATTTTTATTTTGGATATAGACATAAGGCAGTTTCAAGTAGAAAATTAAAGGTTTATAAAATACTCATAATATATAATTGACAATATCTATCTATAAATCAATAGATCTCTATAAATCAATAGTATATGCACATGTTCATAAACACATAATACCTGTAAAAATGTCATTGTATCATTAAAATTCAGGAAAATATGATTGTTGAACTTTTTCTCTAAATATAGATATATGTTATCATTTTAAATGGCTACATACCATATTTTCATTATTTATGTCTAACAAAATGATTTTAATAGTCTATTTTAAATATACCAAAATTATAATTATACCACATTGTCTATATTTATAATTATGCAATATATGTTCAGGTCTTTCAGAATGTCCAGATATCTTTATAATGACTCTTTAGAAGTTCAGTTTAGATGTAAATACATCCTTAATTGCACATCTTTGGCTGTGTTAGCTTTTGGTTTTACTTGAAATCGAAACAAACTTCCTAATCAGGCAAGTGAGTTAGACATAAGAACTAATGGCTTCTACACGATTCATAACCAAATGTCTGTTGCTAATCCAGAATTAAAAAAATAAATACCCAAAGAACTTTCAGAATAATAGGTTAAAGATACAAAGTGATAGGTTCCGGGAGCCTTTGTAATGGGGTGTAAATACTCATATAAAAGAGGTTAGCATGGAAGCAAACCACACGCTATGAAGACCATAAAAGATAAAAGCAAAGCCAAGATATCAAAGCCTAGTCAAATTCTCAGCTTCAAATATGACTTTATTAGAAACTATATTAAAGAAAATAGTAAAGCAACTGAAGTGGTTGATAAGGAGTAGAGAAGAGTTTCAACATTCTGACTGGATATCACTAGGCAGCTAAAAGAGGCAAAGAAATAAATGGGTTGTGTGTGAGGGGAATTATGACTCTAGTATTAAATAAGTGTGAGGCACTTATAAGAACAATGAAGTATAAGAGAAAAAATGGAAATTTGAGAGAGAGTTCAGGATAACAGAGAAATGGGGGGGTTAAATAGTATAAATACAATACTTATGTATGAAAAATGTATCAAAAAAGTAAATTAAAAATAGGAGTAAGGAGGACACAAAGGGAGCCATTTTTGAATAATAGTAACATGTATAAGCTAATTCCTTAGAGGCTAGACTTGACAGTCATGGATAACTGACTTCTTATTCATAAAGTCCTTTGGGTTTCATTTCCTGTATCCCAGGTAACACTAATTTTGTAAGTAATAAGTTGACCTTTAAAGCATGGGATGAGCCACAATGCCTGTACTAGAAGATTGCAAATATAATAAAAGTGGAGTATTTGCAAGTCACAGGGTTTGCTGAAGCAAGGAAGAAGTTATTTCCTCTTAGTTTTTTATATACTAAAATGTTCCATCTTTAATTCATTTTAATCTACTCATCATATGAGAGTTGGACAAAAGAATGTGTTTTATGTGTGTCTCTGGATATAAGTGAAGTCATGTCTTTGTGAGCTGTGCTAAATCTACTTCAATATGTAAGTTAGCATAAGGCTACATCATGCTTATTACCCACTCTCTGCCCTTGAGGTAGTGTCTTAATACGCTATGATTATCTTCTACACTAACTTTCACTTATTTTACCTAAATTACTTCCATTAAGATCACAAGGATGGCAGGCAAGAAAAGGCCAGAGTGAAATTTTAGTACCAATATGTGTAAATAAGTTAGCCCAGGAGATGAAGTTCCTTATGTAGATTATTCACTACATACTATTTGTTTATAGTGATGATTGTAATAGTTTGAAAATTGTTGGTTTTAGAATTGTAGCAGAATCTCATTTGCTTTCCACAAATATGTTTGTTCAACATTCTGTAATTTAGTCACAAATGCTTTAGTCTGGGGAACTCAAACCACAAACGCACGTTCTGTGGGGGATTTCAAGTGTATAATTCCAATATCAAGCTCTCTGCAGGGATTTTGACAAGGAAAATACGTTGCTTTGGGTCACAAGGAACCACACTATCTGTGAGTTTGCCTGATGCCCTATTGTGTGTACATTGAAAAAGAAATACAAAGAATAAGATGTTAGCATATAATTATTTCTCCTGGCATGATATGACCATGTGACACATTGTAGCAAATTGCAGAGCTATCCTTCATGGCGTTAAGCCTGTAGTCAAGATAAGAACATAAGCAGAAAAATACAGTGTCAATTAGGGTTATGACAATGTCACAGGGATGTTAAGGGTCACATGAAACTCATATGAGAGTCCACTGACCAGTCCCTCCAACGAGCTAGATTTAGGTTATGTTAAAAGATAATAAAAGAGTTGTAAAGCTATCTAAAGGGAAGGATACAGTGAAGCTGCTGATGCATCATCTGTGACATGATGTGATACTACAGTGATAGCAGGTTTTTGTTTTTTATTTTGTTTTGTTGTTGTTGTTGTTTGGTTTTGGTACCACCCCACGTAAATATGCCACTTCTGTTTTACCTTTTCTAAATAAACCCAGTTAGTTTACTGGCTAACTAAGTTCTGCGCAAATGGAATGGATAGCACTGTATCTAGCATGAACAGATATTTGTCTTTCCCCAGGAGACAACCCACAAGAGACCAAGCTATCTATCGTCTGTTTATTCTCTTTTTGTATGAGTACTAATCCTGTCTGTAGCTGCCTTATCCTGAGGATGTCTTTTGACATTACTTTCCTAGAGGTCCATTTACAAATATAGTCTGTCATGTTGATAGTTGCAGTTTCCACCTACAAATTTGAGGGAGAACACACACATTCATTCCACAACATTGACAATCCCAACTCATCACTGCCAACAAAGCCCTTAGGAACACAGTCATTCCCAGCATAAGCTATAGAAATACAGCTGTTTAGAGTGAGAAAATA
>LR752269.1:69604-96869 GCA_902729485.2 Mus minutoides | reverse complement strand
CAATTCAATAATTACTTAGTAAACTCATATTTTTTCTTTAATCATAATAATAACACAGAGAAGGAGGGAGAGAGAGAGAAAGAAAGAGAGAGAGAGAGAGAGAGAGAGAGAGAGAGAGAGATTTGTACAGTGTATAAATTTCCAGTGATGGGAATTTTCCAAGATGTGCTTTACATGATAAAAGGTCAGCCAAATAGCTCACTTGGTAAAGGTGCCTTCTGCCAAGGTTGATTGCCTGAGTTTGACCACTGAGACTCATACAATAGACAGAAAATCCACATATACAAGTTGTCCTTTGATGTCTACATGTGCACTGTGGCATGCATGTTCTCTGACACATGCACACAAAATAACAACAACAAAAAAACCCAAATAAATAAAATGTAATAATTTTTGTAAAAAAAAAAAAAAAAAAAAAAGAAAAGAAATGTTTAACATCCTTCATCATCAGGGATATGCAAATCGAAACAACCCTGAGATTCCACCTCACACCAGTCAGGATGGCAAAGTTGAAAAATTCAGGTAACAGCAGATACTGGCAAGGATGTAGAAAAAAAAAAGGAACACTTCTCCATGGTTGGTGGGATTACAAGCTGGTACAACCACTGTGGAAATCAGTTTGTCCGTTCCTCAGAAAATTGGATGTAGCTGAGGACCCAGCTCTAACAGATACTTCTGAACATATACCCAAAAGATTCTCCAACATTTAACAAGGACACATGCTCAACTATGCTCATAGCAGCCTTATTTATAATTTTCAGAAGCTGTTAAGAACCCAGATGTCCTTCAACAAAGGAATGGATACAGAAAATGGGGTACATTTACACAATGGAATACTACTCAGCTATTGAAAACAATGACTTCATAAAATTCTTAGGCAAATGGATGGAACTAGAAAATGTCATCCTGAGTGAGGTAACCCAGTCACAAAAGAACACGCAATGTATGTACTCACTGATAAATGGATATTAGCCCCAAAGCTCAGAATATCCAAGATACAATTCAGACCACATGAAGCTCAAGAAGACAGAAGTACAAAGTGTGGGTGCTTCAGTCTTTCTTAGAAAGGAGAACAAACTACTCATGGGAGCAAATACGGTGACTAAGTTTGGAGCAAAGACTGAAGGAAAGGCCATCCAGAAACTGCCCCATCTGGGGATTCATCCCATATACAGCCATCAAACCCAGACACTATTATGAATGCCAAGAAGTGCTTGCTTACGGGAGTCTGATATACTTGTCTTCTGAGAGGCTCTGCCAGAGCCTTACAAATACAGAGGTAGATGCTAGCAGCCAAACATTAGACTGAGCATGCGGTCTCCAATGGAGGAGCTGGAGGCAGTACTGAAGGAGCTAAAGGGTTTTGCAACCTCATAGGAATAACAACCATATCAATCAACCAGATCCCCCGGAGTTCTGAGTGACTAAACCACCAACAAAAAAGTACACATGGAGTGTCTCATGGCTCCAGCTGCATCAATGTAAGTTGTAAGTTGGGCATCAATGGAAGGCATTCGTCCTATTAAGGCTCCTTGCCCCAATGTAGGAGAATGGCAGAGCAGGGAGGCAGGAGTAGGTAGGTGGGTGGGGGAGTACCCTCAGAGAAGCTAGGTGATGGTGGATGGGATAGGAGCTTTTGGAAGGGGAGACCAGAAAGGTGATAACATTTAAAATGCAAATAAAAAAATCCAATAAAATATTTTTATTAGATATTTTAATTTACATTTATTTCAAATGCTATCCTGAAAGTTCTCTCTACACTCCCCCAAACAAAAGAGGGGCATGACAATGTTAGAAATGTAAAGCAGGAAGTTTATGGTGATTGTGTAATCAGAAAAGAGTGTGCTGCTCAGGCATGAGGACCTGAGTTGAAATCTCCAGCCTCAGGCCATGTGTAGCAGCTCTTGATACTAAACCCAGTAAGTAGGAGGCAAAAATAGGTCTCTGGACCTCACTTGACAGCTCATCTCTCTAAATTGGCATATTCCAAGTTCAGTAAGGGACCTAGTCGCAAATTTACAATGGTGGAAGCCAAGTGAGGAATACATCTGACATGAACTCGGGCCTCCACATGCACAAACACAAATGTGCACATGCAAATGCATGCATGAACACACACACACAAACACACACAAGAAATAACAAAATGACTTCAAAATCAAAGATAAAATATTAGAATTGAATAGTGTCTAAACATTGAAATTTACATACTAAGTTTGAATACCTTGAAAAAATAACTAATTGTAATACCATGAAGTGACTTAGATATAAAACCCCTTTGCTATTTTAAGTCTCATGAAAGTCATGCAATTTTTTGTGGCTTGATATCCTTGATCTAAATAAAAGCTTGACCAGGAAGATAAGAACATGAATCTCATCATCTAAACCCATACATGTAAACAGAGGCAAGTGCCCTTTAGCAATCACTGATGAAAAGGTTATAAAAGATAATATAACTAAAAGACTAATCCATAAATGCCCCCCCACACTAAAATACTTGAAATTTAGCCAGATTTCAAATGAATGACAGTAGGGTAGACTGTGGATCTGGAGCCAAGATTTATCTACAGAGGAAAAGGAAATTTATGGAGTATTAACTTTCATCATTCATTAAAATGAACTTCAGTCAGAAACAAAGATTAAAACTTCACAATCATATTACATAAGCTCTAGGAAGATAATGCATTGGGATTCCTGCTTTTGACCATGATTGACCAACAGAATCTAGATTTACTTCCTTGGTTTAAGTAACTTGACTAAAATTGAGCCTAAACACTTCACAGTAGTGAGCATTCATTGCTAAGGTAATGCAGTCACTGAGAAAGGCAAGTCAAAGAATTCAGGGTTTCCCCAGATTAGTTTCTGGGCAATAGTTTTTAGTGACCAAAGGAAAAAAAAAAATCAATAAAGCATGAACATGACAAGCAGAAAGGCTGGTATTCATGGAAGCCGACTTAGCAAGAGTCAGCTTAGCAGAATGCAAAGGAAGAGCAAGCTGGTGAAGGTAGAGCTGAGCTTGAGATCTGCATATCCGCAAGGAGGGTCCCAACTGCTAAGTGGCAAATGCATGAGGAAAACTAGCTAAAACTGCTGCAAGAGTTACCAAAATGTAATGGTTGGGGAAAAAAATGTCTGGAAAAAAAGCTTGTTCCTTAGAGTTTACTTATTTTCCCATGATTTAACCTAGAATGCCTACAAAGTTGCAAGGACATCAGGTAAAGAGTCAAAGAAGCTTTTTCTTAGTAGAGGAATTTAATTAACTTCAGACCACAGTTAATCTTCACTCATGCTAACAATTCCCCAAAATGTAAGTCTAAAGAGCATCCCCTGAAAAGGATTATCATTTTCCAAAATAATGAACTGCATACCAAAACCAAGACAAATTCTATTAAAATACAATAAAGTTCAAGACTAGGGAGTCTAAAATTCACCATGTCTGATAATGCAGGAGATATTATGAAGAATGTGAAGAAATGGACCAGATGAATCAACCCTGGGAGCAAAATCAGGTCAGGGAAAGAGACCCTTAAATAACAGAAAGATCACAATAAATGATAGAATCAGGTTAATTTTTTAAGTGTCTTAGGGTTTTATTGTTGTGAAGACACTATAACCAAGGCAACTTTTACAAAGATAACACTTAATTTGGGCTGGCTTACCTTTTCAGAGTTTTAGTCCATTATCATCATGGTGGACAGCATGGCAGTGTGTAGACAGACATGGTACTAGAGGAGTCAAGAGTTCTACATCTTAACTGACAAGCAGCAGAATGGGACTGTCTTCTGCAGGCAGCCTGGAGGAAGCTCTTACTCCATACTGGGGAGAGCTGGAGCATAGGAGACCTCAATTCCAACCTATAAAGTGAGGTACTTTCTCCAACTAAGCCACACCTCCTCCAATAAGGCCACACCTCCTAGACATTGAAATACATGAATCTATGGGGGCCAAACTATGCAAAGCACCACAGGAAGAGATCAGATAAGAAGTAGAAGCTGGCATGTAATGAGTGATAAAACATGCAGAGAAGAAAAAAGACAAGAGATTCGTATCTGGGCTGGTCATTTGTCAAGTTGATAGAATAAAGGATCATCCAGGAAGTGCCCACCTGGCAATGACCCTGGGGATTAGCTTGTTTGTGTTAATTATAGAAGGGAAGAGACCTTCCCACTTTCTGAGCAGCACCATCTAGCTAGGATCCCAGTTTCACTGATGAAGAAAGAGAACCATGCATCAACATTTCTGTGTTCATTCATCTCTCTTTGATTCCTGATCATGGATGCTTCAAACTTGGGTACCCATGACTTCTCAAACATGATAGACTGCAGCTTTGACCTGTGAACCAAATAAACTCTTTTCTCCTAAAGATAATTTTGTCAGAGTACTTTATGACACTAAGAGGAGAAGAAACTAAGAAACTGTCAGTTTGTAAGAAGATTGAGGTGTTGGCACCAAACCTCATGTGAGAGTAGTAAGAGGTGGCCCTTTGGGAAGTGATTTACTTGTTCATTTGTACATGGTATCACTGTTCTTATATAAAAAGGGAAAGGAATCTTTCCAGGCCCTTAAGGATGGAAAGTTGCACTTTCTTTCTTTTTATAAAGCATTCTTTTTATTGAAAACAGATCATTTTTCCTACAATATGCTCTGATTATGGCTTCCCTTCCCTCTACACCTCCCAGTTTCTCCCACTATCTCACCTATCTGAATCCACTCCCTTTCTGTCTCTTGTTTAAAAAAATAACAGGTTTTCCAATGGACAACAGTATATTATAATTAATATAGTACAATAATAAGGTAAGGTAAAACAAATACACATTAGAATAAGACAAAACAGATGGAACAGAGCTCAAGAAAATGTAAAGAAACAGATATAGATGCAGAGACCCACTCATTTGCATACTGAGGAATCCAATAAAACATAAAACAAGAAGCCATAACCCATGTCTTCATCAGACATTGAATCTACTGATGATTTGATATTAGACTATTCTCCAAACTGTGAATAATCAATTCCTGTGGTTTGTGAGTAACTCCATATATGGTATTTTTTAGAGTAGTTATAGTCTAAGATTTTGCAAACTAAAATATAATACAAAGATATTTTAAAGTTTTCTCTCTTTTCTGAGAAATGAAAGGCAACAGAAATAAGTAAGCAAGCAAGCAAGTACTGTCATTATATATATATATATATATTTTACCAGACCAAAATATCTCTGAAAAATGAAGACAAAGATTTCTTTCAGAGAAATAAATCACAGAGAGAGCTACATTAGAGGAGGTGGAGAAAGTTCTTCGGGCAAGAGCACAAGCCATATCAGATGGAATTGTAGCCCTATAAGACAGATTATACATATTAAAAAACAAACAAAATAGTCTTTTTTTTTTTTCCTTCCCTCGCACTGCTAGTCAGAACAAGACCTCTGGCTAGCTACCTTTTAAGCCCTCAGGTCAAACACAATGTTTATTGAATTAATAACCAAAGCTAGTAGCTTAAAGTAGAACTTCAGGTAGCCCTTGTGTAAAAGTGCTCTCTGAACTTAGAAAGCAGTAGCCGGCAGCATGGCAAGAGAATTTTCAAACAGTGCCCCATGCCCTTTGACACGCCTTATCTCAAAACCAAAGAGAGCACACCAGCTTTCATTTCAAAAACATACTTTCTACCTCTTCATGGAAAGGGTCGCTCTGTCTTCTGTATTACGTTCATCAATGTTTTACACTTAAGTTCCTTGTGCAGACAAGTAGAGGACTAGGGAAGCTAATGGTAAGATGGTTCAGACAAACTAGCCAGTTCTATATAGGACAAGCCCTCCAGAAGCCACGCTGACACTGGGGAAATAGCTAACCTTAAGTGCAGTTTGTTATGCTGTTTCTGATCCTGTCATAGAGAGATTTTTCTTGACATTCTATTTTGCTTATTGATGCATTGTAGTCAACAACATAGATGCTGTGGTCTGTAGAAGGAAATGGTGTGAAGTCACAGAGAGGAGATGGCAATTAACAAGCCAAAGAGAGGAACCGGAAGAGAGGAACCGGAAGAGAAACCGGAGCAGATCCTTTTCTCACACTGCCCAGAAGATAATATCCTTGCCAGCAGCTTACTTGCAGGCCAATTTCCTTTTTTTAAAATTAATTTATTTTTGCACTCCACATTCCATTCCCCACCTCCCCATCCACCCTCTGACTGCTCCACATCCCACACCTCCCTTCCCTCATCTTCACATGGATGCCCCCATCCCCACTCCACCTGACCTCTGAACTCTGTGGGGCCTCCAGTCTCTTGAGGGTTAGGTCCATCATCTCTGAATGAATACAGACCCAAGATCTCTCAAACACTGGACCACCAAACAGACAGCATACACCAGCAGATATGAGGCCCCCAACACACATAAAGTAGAGGTCTTGCAGACCAATTTCTAATTCCTTATTTTTATGTGAACTCCCTGAAAACTCCTAAGTGTTAAAAAACAAAACAAAACAAAACAAAACAACAACAACAAAAAAAAAACGACCTGTTTCAGTAATATTTGCAGTGATACTGGTTAATGTTTTATTCTATATATCTTCTCAGACATGGGTTAGAAAATGGATGTTCAATAGTCCTACGATCTACTCAAGCTTGGCTTCCAGGATTTGCAAATGAGTTAGAACACTGCTTCAGGATTACACAAAGCTCTCTGAAAAATGCCCTAGGTACACAGAAGGTCTTCAGCAAAAAAAAAAAAAAAAAAAAAAAAACTTGCTTTGTGATTTTTCTGTAGCTATCTGTTGTGATCATTTACATCAGATGCAATCTTTAGATCAGAAAAGGGTTTTGATAAAGAGCACTTATTTGCATGCCTGTTTGTTGCTGGCATGATACCTGATGGTAGTGATAGCATTACAAATGAAGATGGACAATCTGAACATTGATTTTTTTTTCCCCAGTGATATATTTGTTAGTTTTACATCCCAATTGCTGCTCTACCTCCTGGTGTACCCCTCACACAAGCCCCCTCCCTTTCTCCTCTGAGGGGGTGGGCCCCCCAGATGTGCAGCTCAGTCTTCATGTGGGTCCCCCAACAACTGGAACAGAGGCTGTCCTTAAAGCTGAACATTGATTTTTCACAAGTAAAAAGATTATGTAAGTTAAATAGCAGCTTTGTAACAAAGAGAAATAGCAGATCTTTGAAATAACCTGCAGAACATTTTGCACTTTAACTTGAATGTCTCAGAAAAGAGCAAATACATAAGAGCAAGTACATATCATGTGATGTCATAAACACACCACTGTTCTTTTCTTCCCTGAAGACTTGGCAGTAAAAGGATTTGACTATCTTATGCTCATCATTCCTCGATCCAAGAAGTAAGCTTCGGTACCTCATGACGATAATAATAAGACAAATAAAAATGAAAAAATTAAGATGGACCCTAACACAATATAACTGGGGTTCTTACATGAGAGGAAGTTTAGGGACAGGCACAGGGACAAGAACAATGGCATATGAACATGAAAATAGCTGTCTTCAGGCCAAGAAGAGATGTCTTGATCAGACTTGTCCTTCTCAGCAACACCAGCCTCTCACATTGGTTTCTATTATTTAAACAGCCCAGTCTGTGGCATTTGTGCTGGCCTCCTTACAAACCAGCTAATAAAATATTAATTCTTTTTAAAACCCAATAGTAGTCATTCTTGGTATAATATTTGACAAACAACAGGCAACCTGTCATCTCTGTAAAGAAACCATAGAAATAGATAAAAGCAATGCCTATAGTAAAATAGAAAAATAGTCAACAGATATGAATAAATGGTTCCTTGGAGAAGAAAGAAAATGGTTCTGAAATATGAGGACCTATGTTCACTTGTTTTGTATTATGATGATTATATTGAGCAGTCACTTGGTCAAATATACTTACCTTATGAGAAAGGTAAGACAACAGATAGCATGCCCTTTAGTGAGGCCTTAAAGAAAGAGATCCTCATCAGCTGAGTGTTGGAGCATGCACTGGTGCAATCCAAGAAACCAACTTTAGAAATTGTCATTGAAGTTTCAAATGCTCACATTCCTACAAAATTCCCTTCTAGGCACTTAGCCTAGAAGTCCATATAACTGTATGAAAAGTCATCAATGCATCTTAGCCACTAAAATGTCCATCAATCAATGAGTGACACCATAAAGGTTGTTATAGCCATGCAAACAAACACCATACAGCAATAAATAAATTAGAATTTTATTGCATAATAGCTCTGAAATAATACAGAATGATAGTGAAACACACCGAGTATATCTTTAAGTGGCTAAACATACACATGGTATACACATGTACACACACACACACACACACATATATATGCAAAGCATTCATCTTCAAGTGGAGTAAAAAGAATATATATCCTTATATGATGGCTCAGTTCTTTAGAGTCACATCTAGCATTTTCATTGAGATGAACTTATATCAAAGATTGTTCTATTGCACTTTTCAGGAAAAAAATATTGTCAAATTTGTAAAATGATACACGTTAACTAATACAACTCTTATTTATAGTTTAGTCTGCTACAGGCTGTTATTTCTCTTTCTATACTTTGCTGTAAAATATATTCCTTAAATGTAATCCTTTAAAAGTATTAAAGGTTCAGGTCTATCTTCTAAAAAGTGCTTGGCACGCTTAATTCATCTCAGATATTCAAACAGCAGTATTTGTGTCTTTCCAGATTGTTCAGTAAATCCTGGCTTTTTCATCAGGACCTGTTTTGGAAGCACACAATTTACAGTGTTATCTGGGGGGGGGGGGGGTCTTCCTGTCACTTCCAGGGACAGCAGTCACTTTAGAACAGGTGCTCTCTTTTGCAACTCATTCTAAAGCTCTGCCTCTGTGACCTGGTCTGGGCTTCTGAGTGACTCAAATCTAACATTTGTCACATCGAAGAGGGGAGCTGGACAATAGGACCCCAATCTGAAATGTGATGAATTGCTAAACAGGTAGTTTTGTGGGAGATTGAAAATTACCTGCAAAAGAGTGCTTATCTCCTTGAGGCACGTCTAGAGGTAGCAGAATTGAGCCAATTAGACTGACTGTCTCTTTGATGAGTTGTGACCTATCAGTGGTAATGGCTTATTATGATGATGAATGAAGCCATCGGTCAAACTGCAGCCTCTGCACACACTCCAGCAGTTCCCTTGAATCATGAGGCCATTACCTCTCAGCCTCAGATCGACAGCAGTGACAGCCACAGCGGCAGAGAGCACACATGACTAGACACAGATGATTGTTTCCTGACTATGAATATACTTACAGTGATTCCCAAAGAAATGGGCCTTCTTGTGCGTTGTGTATTGATACGTGAAAGATTTACAGTACTGGCTTCCTCAATTAGGAATCAGCCTTCCTTTGGTATAGTGTTCTGAGATTATAAAACTGGGGATTTTCTTTTGTTAAGTTTTTGGTTGTTTATAGTGTTTGAATATTTCATATTTGTTGGTCTCTTGGCTGTGTAAAAGTTCTAAAGAAAAATACTTTTGTTCACTGAAGATATATGAATATATAAATAATTTTTTGAAACAAAGAACATCACCTATTAAATGTCATAGTTTATTTTTCATGGGGGTGGGAGGAGCTATTTTGAGCCTTCTTTTTATTTATAGAGAAGTTTTATATGGGACAGTAGCTTAAAAAAATCACTCAAATGTAGATGCTTTGATTTGGAGCTCTAACAAAATGTCAAAAATTCTGTAAGAATTTATTGAATTTGGATAGTCTTCACATGCTACTATAGCTGGCATTTTGGCCTTAAGAGAACTTCGAAGATAGTTTCAAATGAAAGAATATAGTCTTTGTTTCCTCTAAAGTATTAGAAAAAAAATTGGCTTCTAAATTCTGGAAATTATGAAAAATACCTGCTATTTTATCAAAGCTTTGAGGAGAGACAACATATTGAGTGACTAGAAATAACAGCTCAGAAGTGTGGGGGTGATGCTTATAGGCTCTAGGGAGGAACAAGTGTTTTGATGGACAAGTGTCTTGCAGGACCTCTCTGGGACTGTGTAGAACACATTTTATAAACCTTTGGCATCTATCAACAGGATATTGAATTGAAGAACATTGAAGAACCTGATTTAAATCCATAAATGTGCTAACTTGGATGGAAATTAGTTGAGGAAGAAAATTATCTGAACACTTACTCAAATATTCATTTATTTACATAGGGATTAGAACTTACACTCAGTCCTAACATTGTTTAACATGTAAACAAGGAATTCTGTTGACCTTTGTTTTTACAGACAGCAGCTTTCTGAATACTGTGTAATAAATTTGTTTCATTGTATGCAGTTTCCTTCAAGTGAAAAATAGGTTAATATTAATACTTCATATAGCTATTGTGAGGATGAAGTCAACTAAACATCTGTCAATCAACTTTGAGAAAAGAAGAATTGAAACCCCCTTCCAGGAGCTATTATTGTTACCTCTAATTGTGACTTTATTCCCTTGTGGCTTTGCTACCTTCCCCACCTTCCCCAAGACAGGAAAAACAAAAACAAGAAGAAAAAAAACCCAGAGGGTTCAAGGGAAGGGAAAGAGAGAAATATAAGGTAGGGAGAGGAGGGAAAGGGAGAAAAGAGGAGGCAGAGGGGAAGAAAAAGGAAATAGGAAAATGAAAACAAATAGAGCCCAAAAGGAAACAGTTAGGAAGAGCCCACTGATGCAAACTTAATTTTAGAGTAGTTTGATTATCAAGTGACTATCAGGCTATTTTTATTCTGTTTAAAAAATGATGTTGATTTGTCTCTCTGATTTTCATCTGGAGCTGGATTTGAAGGACTCATCATCTTTGTCATTCTAAAAATTGTCCTCCTTAGTGAAATGGAGTGTCAACAACTTATAGGCAAAAATGTTTCTGGGCTGTGAAAGGTCCTCTAGAACTGCCTTCTTTCTACTTGCCTCACAGCAGAAAAAGATGACCCATGTGTTGTTGTTGTTGTTGTTGTTGTTGTTATTGCTGTTTTAATTGTTGTTGTTGTTATTCCTGTTTTGATATCCAAAAATCAAAAATTTTGACGCAATAGTATTGTTTGAAGATTAAAGTACTTTATTTCGCTTTTCCCTCAATTCAAATAAGTATAGAGATAAAATTTCCATAGGGTAACACCTAATCTTAATTACTTTCTTGATCAGGAATCTTGTGACTTTAAAGTTTAGTAATTCAGTGTATCGCATGCCTTGCAGATACATGGAAGATGATGACTAGGATACTGGTTTGAAAGTAAATCATTGCTGTTGTGCCAAGCTCTTGATCTTTGTGTCAGATATATAAGCTGGGAAGCACGTTAACTATGCTGGAAATGAAGCCCACAACAGCTTGATTTCTTAAGCACAGCTGGTCAGGTTTAACTCCATCTTCCTGACTCACACAGTAAATATTTTTACTAAAAGGAGACAGACCAGAGTAGGGGGGTGAGAAAATACTTAAATCCAAACCAGTTTTTGAAAGTGGGTTCTATTGACAGCCATGGCAACCTCTGAAGGGTCTCTCCATCCCTGGGTTATCAGTCATCCTGAGTCTTCATTAAGCAACAATACTGCTAACCTGTATCCCTGAAGATTTGAGCAAATAGAATCTACGCTTTTGTCAAAATTCTCTGACTCTGTCTGCCTGCCTGGATGTCTGTCTGTCTCTGTCTATCTATCTATCTGTATGCTTTTCCCTCTCCCTTTTAAAAAAAAAAGTGTGTGTGTGTGTGTGTGTGTGTGTGTGTGTGTGTGTTGCTTATGGGTAATTTTGTATCTATAGGTCGGAAGAGACCTTCCACCGTTGGTCCTAGCCTTCCACCTTCTTTGTGACCTTCATTTTGTTTTTCACAGCTGTGTGCGTGCTAGGTTGTTTGGCCTGCCAGTTTCCAGGGAAAGTCTTTTCTCTGCCTCCCATCTTGTTACAGGAATGCCGAACTACTGTGCCCTACTTTGATGTACTCTATAAGACTAGGTAACTCTGAAGTCAGGTCATCCATCACATGTGTGAAATCATCTCATTCAATGAACCATCTCTATAGGTTAGCAATCTTCCCAACAGACTCTTCATTTTTTAGGATGACTTCTAAAACTACTCATGCATATTTATCTGTTAGTGGTTCTACAAGTTAGGCTCTCCAGGGCTTAAGACAATTTACTATAATACATTTTATTTGAATGTAAAGGCTGGCTTTATTATCTAATTGTTTATTATGTACAAGAAAACTGTAAAATAATTCTCTTTTACCTGCCACTAAAAATTATGCAAATCTAAATTTGTTGTAGGTTCATTATAAACAGAATAATCTAGGCATAGACATTGATGTAGGGAGAAAATTAACCTTAGCTAATAGCTGTTTTCTTTCAGAATAGGAAGTCTAATATGCACAGCCATTAATTTTTGGAATGAGGAAGAAATGGGACTTGGTGGGAACAGAATGTTTTGAGGTGGTTAGGAACAGTTTCAGATCCTACACGGGCTACAACTTTCCCTCTGAAAGTCTGTTCAGGGTGCTGCCATCTGGATACCACTAGTACAAGGACAAACATAGCCTCTTTACCTCACTCACACAGCTTCAATTCCTCACAAACTTGTAGGTTATAATTTCTCATCAAAAGACCAAGTTTATAAACAAAATAATTATTACTTTGTGTGTACATGTATGTACATGTGTGTGTGTGTGTGTGTGTGTGTGTGTGTGTGTGTGTGTGTAAGTGCAGCCATGCGTGGAGTGAATAATTAGAGCAAAACCAGTGGAGTAGGTTCATGGAATCTGGAATTCAAGTTCAGGTCATTTGGCCTGTGTGTAGGTGCCTCTTAAACAAGCAAGTTAATAAACAACAACAACAACAACAACTCTTAATTAGAACATTCAAAATTCTCTAAGTAGGAGACACGCATGAGAAGATAGTAGAGGGATGGGATAGCCCAGGTTAGTTGGAGGTAGGGGTGGCTCTGTCCACAGAGGGAGATAAGTGTCACTCCGGATAGAGGAGATAAGAGTAGTTCTTGATCTCAGAGGGAGAGGTGGATGTTATTTTAGTTTTACTGGAAAGAATGACACTGGTTAGAGGAGGGTGAAACTGGTGTGTGTTTGAGGATGTAGCAGAGTGGCAATCAATGCTGAGGAGAAGAACATGGCAGTGGTCAAGGCAGGGTGTGTGTGTGTGTGTGTGTGTGTGTGTGAGAATAATTCTGATTGCACAGGATTACAGTACTGGATACAGGGACACAGGACAGGACCTGGTTATAACATCTTACCTGGTAGGTTTTAAGGTGGGAGACTGGGATACTGACTGAGAAAATGGCCAGTGGGGTTGGTGCTAGATATGGAAGGTAATACAGGCAGGCACTCTGCTTACATTTATACCTCCAGTTCTCATCTGATTTCCCCTTAGAAAAAGCCTAATTTTGGAGCCACATGTTGTAAAAACAAATAATGAGGTGAATTAGAAGTCATTCAGACTTAAAAACTTGAAACTAACACCATATAATCATTCACTCAGTTGTCTCTGAGGCAGGAAATAATAACTTGACAAACTATGGTAAAGGCACCATCAAACCACAGATGAAAAGAGAAAAATTTTACCTGCTGGACTATTGCCTACATCCAGATGTGCTGATGAGACATAAGCCCAGCCATAAACAATGGGGAAATTGTCAAGCAAAGTCACTAAGATGATTCAAGACCTGGAACGACCAGTGTTTGGGTCACATTACCTTCTGCCTAGATTACAGAAAAAGCCATTGAACTTTCTTTCCACCTTTACCTCTAGGATCTAAAATGCTATTCACATAGCTGATAGAGGCTGCAGTAACCTTAAATTGATTACCTATGTCTTCTTTAAGAAGTCAAACATTTAAAAAAAAAGTCAAACATTGGAAAAGTAAAATGGAAACACATAGCACCTTCTTTACTGTTAAGCCCTTGGAGCTTAAGAAGCCAGCCATCCACCATTAAATGTCTATAAATATATCTTCTCAGTTTCCCCATGTCAGCATTTCATCCACAATTTTCCTGCTTGATTAGCTTCTGTTCATCCTGACTGATGAAGCATCCGGTTAGCTCTATAGGAATGACCTTGGACAGCTCAGAGTCTGGTCTTCTCCTGGGTCCTCCCTAGACACAGAGACATTTTCTTTTGACTCTCTACACATTTGTTAGTTTCCCAACTCTTACAACTGGGCTCTGTCCTCCCAGAAGTACAGAGATTGCTTCAGACAGCTCCACAATTTCATCTGAGTGAGTAAATATCTGTGTTTCTATGATAATAGTCATTATTTCTATTTCCTTAGAAGATGGGGAAGGGAAAATATAGCTTGAATTCTCTTAAATGAAAAAAATTGAAACTTCAGTAAAACTTCTTGGTTAGAATTTTCTAAGAAATATCTAAGTAGATCATATATATCTAACTAGATCAATGTATGTTATATATTTTTATATTTAAATATAACATGAAATATATCTAGGGTCATTTAGGTTCATATCTGTTCAAAACCAACAGGAAGGTCTAAATAGTCCTCTAAAATCTTTTCTAACCTTCTAGTTTTATGAACCTGTAGAGTACTCTGTGGGCACAAGTCTTTTCCTGTTTGTTGTGGAGGAATTTAAGATATAGCAGCTTCAGGACTGAAAAGACTGAGTTCTCCTCTTCTTACTGGCTTCTAAACCCTGCTGCATTTTTGAGTCATGATGCGGCTTCTCTGGGTTCTCTGATGTCATCCATTCCATGTCAGGAGAGCGCAGGGATCAACTGGGATTCTGTTTCCTCTTAAGTCAATGTTTCTTTGGTTTAATGTTTGTTTTTGTTTTCTGTTCCCTGTTTTACATTTGGACAACACCTGGGGTGGAATGTGGAAGGTGCAAAGCCAAGTGATTAAGTCAAACTGGAATAAATGACTTCCCTAGACCAAGCTCACACAAATTTATGACTTTTTGAGATCCACTAAGAACTCTTTCTATTTTCCAATGCAAAATGTAAAAAACAATACAAATACTAAAGCAAAAATATAGTAGGTCCCTTTATCAGCAAAATAGGTCAAAATCAAACAACATATTTTTTAAACATCAATTTCAAGTTTATGCCATCAGATGTAAGAATTTGACTAAAAGCAATTTAATCTGTTTACATTTAGGAAGCAGCTGTACTATTTTCATATTTTCACCAGCATGAAACTCTCTTCTCTTTTCAATCTTTACTGATACTCTATTATCATTATTTTGCACTTAAGCTATTATAATAGGTGATTAGTAATATCTCATTGTTTTGACTTATGATTTTATAATGATTTGGTGCTGAGCTCCTTTTCACATGGTTAATTCATGCATGTGTAATTTTTCACAAGGTGTCTTCATTTTTTAATTACTATATTCATTTTCTTTTCTTTTTTCTTGTCTTTTCTTCCTCCCTTCCTTTCTTCTTTCTTCTTTCTTTCTTTCTTTCTTTCTTTCTTTCTTTCTTTCTTTCTTTCTTTCTTTCTTTCTTTCTTTCTTGAGATATAATCTCAAATAACCCAAGCTGACTTCAAATTTGATGTAGTTAGGGAGCCTTCTAACAATCCTGCTTCCATGCCAGGGTTATAAACATACACTACCATGTCTAATTTTATATGATGCTGGATCAAACAGCAGGGCCTCACTCATATTAGCCAAAGAATCTGCCAACTGAACTTCATTCCCAACTCTTGCTTCTCTTTATGGAGGTGGGAGGTCTGGTCACTCAGTCTGTACTATGGAAAATAAGTCAGAAATGACCACACTAGAGAAACATTTTCTTTTTTTTTTCTTTCAAGTTTTAATTCTTTATTTAACCAGCATTATTCCCCAGAGAGTGTGCACCACTCCTGGAGCTAGTGCAATACTAGGTTGATTCATGGAGTAGACAGAGCAAGCTCCTATTCTATTCCTAGTTTTGTCTGTTGTTATTGAAATAGTTATTGAATATTATAGAAAGTTTTTAATCAGATATAGTCTTTTGTAAATATTTCCTGTTGGTAGCTTATCTCCTCATTATTTTAACAGCTTTTTGCTGAGTATATGATTTTTGCTTTTCATAAAGTAAAACTGTAACCTATATTTCTCGAGGTTATGGATAAAATGATGATTCAGTGTAAATATGAACAATAATGGTTGAAAAAAAACAAAAAGACAAACACTTCACAGTGTGATAAAACCTCCAATGAGATAGAAAATTTTATTTTTGAAATGATAGCCAGCCCAAGGAACGAATAAAAAGTATAAAATCTGGTTTACCATTCTGATAACCTGCAGCAACTTTCTACAGAGTAAATACCAGTGTGGAGATAGCAGCTCCATCATTTATATTTTATGAAATAGTCTTCCTTGTTTTCTTGTCAGTTTGAGGGTATAAGAACATCCTTGTGGGCAAAACATGACTTTCATATGCTTTCAACTGCCAAAAGCATATTCTGGCATGTTATATAAATAATAAGTAATCTCTATAATTAAAATTATGTTCTTCGGAACAAAGATGGAGACACATGGTTATCTGAATAGCCTTGAGCTATTCTAATATTACAATAAGTAGATTTTATTTTCAAGAATATGTAATGAATCATGCTGTGTTACCAGAAATTATTAATTAATTATTTAAATACAAAGACTTTTTTTGCATGTATAAGATAATCTACTTTGTGAATAAAGGTATTTATCAGGAAGTTGCAAGCTACCGTTGAGTTCTTAAGAACTGTATGATATCTATTTTTATTCTTAAATAAAACTGGCCTTTTCTGTTACTTACACAGTGAATATTAATAAATAATAAAATAAAAATAGTAAAGTAAAATGTAATATTCATGATGCAAGTTTTCTGATCTAGAACTTAAAATATTTTTAAGTTATATAGAATATTATTAGGTGGTAAAGTTATCAGGGACTCATATTACCTCATAAAGTTGTGTTAAGATCTTTTATTGAAAATTAGATTTGGGGCAAGAAAGTAATCTATATAATTATATTCTTAAAATACTAGGTAAATTAGGACTGCATTTAGAACACAAAACAAACAGTTTTAGAATTATTAGCCTCTACTATATTTCTTTTTGTTTGCAAGTCCAAACAACAGTTACCTACAGTTTGCCCATGTCTAAAGTTTTAAAATTATATTGTTTATAAATACACCAGTACAGACATGATTTGGACAGTCTTTCAATTACTTTTAGCAAGTAGAGTCCTAGTTGGCTTTCTCTTTAATTCAGAGCAACAAGTATCAATTGATTACTGTCAGCAAGGCTACCAAAGACAGTGCATTGCTCTATTCAGGGTTTTCTCCTGTGCACATCCTCATGGCTCTTTGCATGGACATGGTCCGTTGTCAAATCACAAGGAAATCCAAACCTTTCATTCTATTCATATTACAAGAACAGCTTCTTCCTTTGAAATGATAATAGAGGATCTGGTTGCTGCTTTTTCAGAATTTTTCATTGAAAAAATAAAAAGAGAAAAAGAAATAAAAGGTTCTCAGAAGCCCTAGTGTGTAATGTATTTTAGACTTATTCATGATTGGACAGTTTCCTATTTATAGGCTAGGGTAGAGTCAGCGCCACTGTGACTTGAAATAAGTCTAAAGCTCAGATACAAATGAGAAAGTTCCCCAACATGATTATCATTGTCATTTGAGAATAATACATTTGGGGCAATGGCATATAGTTTGAATCTAGCAGATCCCTAGGAACCAGGTAGAGTCAAAGAAGGATGTTTCTACCTTTGTCCCAAAGAGGTGAAAAAGAGTGAAGTTGTGACATGTGTGATCCTCTTAGATCTATTCAAAAGTCAAAAGTGCTTACTTCACAGCACTTGAACTTGCCAGAATTTTATTTTAAATTTAATTTACTTATTCGCTTTACATCCTAATATCAGACCCCCTCTGCTCCCAGTACCCCTTCATAAAGATTATCCTTGCATTCACTTCTCTTTCTCCTCTAAGAATGAAGTACACCTCCTCCCATTCCCCACCTGCAGCCCCCACACACTCATTAAGTCACGGCAGGACTAGGTACATCCTCTCACACTGAGGCTAGACAAGGTGGTCCAACTAGTGGAATGGGATCTGCAGGCAGGCAGGCAGGCAGGTAGGCCGGCAGGCAGGCAGGCAACAGATTTAGGGACTGACCCCACTCCATTTGCTGGGAACCTGCATGAAGACCAAGCCGCACATCTGTTACATATGTCCCAGGGTATAGATCCAGCCTATGTTCACTCTTTGGTTGGAGGTTCAGTCTCTGGGAGACCCCAAGAGTTTAGGTTAGTTTACTCTGTCACTCTTCCCGTGAAGTCTTTGTGATTTACCAGAACTTATTGAATTCTTTTTCAAATACAGAAACATCAACCTTTCATCGTGAGTTCGGTCATTTTAATGCAGGAACAGAAAATGAGAGTAATGAGTCAGAGCTTAAAGCCCTGAAATATGAACTAGATTAATACACATAATGTGCCCAAATCCATTATTTCAGAAGACATTAAGAGCAGATTCACATTAGTGCAGATGGCATCCCAATTAACTCCTAATATATCAAAAACAAGATTATTTGTAGTAAGCTAATGATATTGGAACTGAACTATCTTACTCTTGTGAAAAACTTCAGTGTTTCTTCTCTGAACTCAACACACCTTAACCTAAGGAACATGTTTTGATGGCCTCATCATGATCTTTAGACTTATTTCAAGTCCCAGTGGCTGACTCTACCCTAGCCTATAAATAGGAAACTGTCCAATCATGAATAAGTCTAAAATACATTACACACTGGGGCTTCTGAGAATCTTTCATTTCTTTCTCTCTTTTTATTTTTTCAATGAAAAATGACGAAAAAGCAACAACCAGATCCTTATGTCCTTAAACACAATAGCTCTGCAGCAGCCTTACTGTATCCAATAACATTTACTAAATCTTAATTTTAAAACGTTTATATCCATTCGGTGTAGTCGCGAAAACTATAAAGCCTCTTACAAAAAAAAAAAAAGGAAAGATAGTTGGTTGTGAAAACCTATATTTGCAATATAAAAATATCTTTGCAAAATAAAACAGTAATAGGACCTAAGTAAAAATAATGATTTTTTTATATTTTTCAATAATATTCATTAAATGCCTAATACTATCTAGTACTTTCTCAAGCTTGATATAATAAAGACATTGTAGTTATTATAACATTGCCATATATATAGTCAGAGGTAAAATAAATAGAATTATGCTGATCTAGGTATAGAAAACATTAGAATTAGAGACAAGATGAAATTGTATTTTGTTTTGTTTTTACTTCAGAAACAATGGTAACTCAATTGCTGGGCACAACAACTAGACTCCTAATCTTGTAAGCCATATTAAATCTAAATCCTCTGGTGGCAAATCCTGGTGGATTTGCCATAGGAACTGGGAGACACTAGGAGCTACATCTTGTCCTCTTGCTATCCCCTCCAATAGCTCCTATCACTCTCCTGCTTACTCTCTTCCCCCATCCAATCTGCAAGTTACACCTACTTGCCCAGTGATTGGTTCCTTTATTCATTAGGGGAAGTACACAAGAAGTCACCTGAGTATGTGACTCATTCCTCATTCCAGACACCCACTCCTGGGATCCGTTATAAACTGATCTGAGATGTTTAAGCCTGTGAGTTAAGGACCAAATAGGAAACTCACGTTTTGCTGCTATACCTTTCTCTCTGGAACCAAGTTGAATCCTCCAGTGGTAAATCCTGGCGGATTTGGCATCTAGCCCAGGATATACTAGCAGCTACATCTTGTCCTCTCACTATCCCTATCCAAAAATCCCCTATCTATCTCCTGCTTCCTCTCTTCCTTCGTCCAACCCAAAAGTCTCACCTACTTGACCAGTGATTGGTTCCTTTATTCATTCAGAAAATGTTCAAAGAAGCCACCTGAGTATGTGACCCACTCCTTGGTCCAGATAACTCCTCCTAGGAGAGCAGAATTAGCATCAAAATGCAAACAGCACCAGGCCCATCCACAACTTCCCCATTTCTGTTTACTTAAAAGACTCATATCTCGGATATAAATTGAGCACGACTATTACCATTTTGTAATTTATAAAGTACAAGAGAAACCTTACACCCAGTCCATCATTTTTGTCAATAAAATAGAACACTCTGTCATCTACCCTAACTTAAAACACTTATAATTCTCCACCTGACTTATGTCCTGGCTTTAGATAGTATGCCATCTGTAAACCATTTTCTCAAATCTGTTCTTTCAATGTAAATAACTATAAGACTATAAGTAGTCTTTCAACCCTGTCAGAAATCCAAGAGTGACCAACATTAGCAGAAAATATGGGAAGCCTAACATAGCTTCCAGAACTAAGACAAATTGTACAGACAGCTGCCTATGTATACAGCCCCAGTAAGTCAGGAAGTTGGAGCATCAGTATTCAGCCCATGATATTCTGACAGACCTTGAAACACAGGAAATATTAAGGACTAGTTTATTCTGTCTCAGCAGAATTAAGCTGTCCTAACCTGTGACTTGTGTTCCCTCAAGGATGGCACAGGTCTGCAGAAGAGATAGGCAATTTCTGCCCAGTGTCCACCTAGCCACAAAGTACAACCTCACCTGGAGGGATAGGTGCTCAGCTGCTTCTTTGAATCCATGATTGGGAAGCTGTTAGGAGTAGATTTGTCTCAACAACAAGTGAATAAATAACATTAAATGTCACATACTGAGGATATCTTATGTTTTTGAAAGCCAAATATCTGTATAAAGTATTCTGGGCTGTTGTCTGTTAACTACCCTCAGCTATTTCTAATAAAATATCTTAAAACACCCTAACAGTAAACTCAAAGCCAGTCCTTAACTCACAGACTTAAACATCTCAGATCAGTTTATAATGGAATTTATAGAAGGACTGGTTCCAAGCCTTGTACTTTTAATTTTTTGTATCAATAGAATGAATTTATACCAATGAAAACCTTGTTTTGCATCAAAATAAATTCTATAAAAAATAGGAAATTATGACTTCAACTTAGTAGCAATTATAAAGATTTTAAGAAATGAGGCCATGGTTCTGTCGTAGGATAGGGAAAATTAGTTAAATTAGTTAAATGAGATTATAGCTATACAATCAATTTTAGCTATTTCCTCCCTGTTCTATTTATGACCATTTCTAAATTTGCCAGAAAGACAACCTTAGAATAACCACCTCCAGACCCTCAAGTCCAAGGAACTGGGGAAACAACTCTTCATAACTTCTTGCAACTGAATATGGGTGTTGAGATATCTTGAAGGGGGAGGAGGTAGGGAAAACGGGAGAGTTGGTTGGCCTTAAGAAGGCCATACTAAGGTCTCTGAGGTCTGTGTTCTCACTGGATCCATCTGAGAGTCCAAGATATCAGGAGTTAAAGCAGATCAGTTCAGCATGTCTGACGATGAGACTCACCAAGGCTGTATATTATGTAATATATAAATCTCAAAACAAAATTTTAGTAGCATCAACATAATATTTTTCAAAATTAGTCACTGACTCCAAGTAGAGAGGGCAATAATTACCTGTTATGAGCAGGTATTAATTAACAAATATCTGTGGCTCCAGGTAGAGAGCTCACATCCTTTTTGAAAATTGATGTGATTTTGAGTTTTGTGGTTATATTATTCCTCTGGGAGAGAGGTCAATATAAAGGTTTTTCTGGTTACCAGCTCAAGGATATGCTGATTTGCCTTTGCATTTTTAGAAAAGGTTATTAGTGTCTATACACCTTCCAGAGTAATATGGATCTGATATGATGGAGACTCCCTGAAGAACTAGATTCCAGAGAATCAAACAAAAAATATAAAAATATAAAATTGAAACAATCCAAAACAAATTAAATAAACTAAAATACTGTATGTGCCTATTCTTAGACCTTTTCTATTTTGCCATGTAGGATAATAACCCAGAATTTCCATGGAGCCCACATTAGAGAATATGAATTAGCTATCCTGAAGACCTTTTTATACCATCTTTAAAACAATTGATTCACACTTCTGTCTATACCTGGTTATAAGCAGGCAGCTGGTTAAACCAGGATTTAAACCCAGAATTCCCTTGGAGCCCACGTTAGACAGAACTTGACTATCCTGTAAGACCTATTAGAGAAATATATATTTATACCATTTTTAAAGCAATTAATTCAAACTCTCACTAATATCTACCTATGGGAAGCAGGTAGTTTTTACTTGTTAAGTTCTCTGCCGAGAGCAGCCATCCCGTTATAGCAACTGTTGAGCTCAAAGTCCCCTTTGTTTCAAGGTTCCCATGCTTGAGTCTGAGTGACCCATCCCAGCGCCACCTTCTCTCACTTAGAAAATAACTCTCTCAGGCTAATAATCTTAAATTTTTGTGGATTCTTGCCTAACACATTGGTTCACCACCTGTTGCAGGAAATATTAAAAAAGAATACACACTATTGTGGGCATGGCACCCCACAGGCTGGCTGGTCATTCACTGGCTGGCAATGGCCGGCCTATTCTCATCTCTTGGAGGCTCTCTGACTCAGGACTCCAAAATCTCTTCACCCAGCTCACTAAGTTCCCTCTAGTGGGTTGCTACCATGCCAGCCAGCCACATGCTTCAAAACTCCAACACCCTTTTGTGGTACACATTTGACATACCAACACTTTGACACTGTACCTTTCTCTCTGAAACCCAGTTGAACTGCCACATTCAAACTTAGGTCAGAAATAATGGTAACTCAATCGCTGGGTGCAACAACTAGAATCCATACCTTGTAAGCCATATTAAATCTGAATCCTCAGGTGGCGAATCCCCCAGGATTCTCCATAGAAAACAGGAGACACTAGTAGCTATATCTTGTCCTCTCATTATCCCAGTCCAAAAGCTCCTATCTCTCTCCTGCCTACTCTCTTCCCCTCAATGAAAAAATATTTTTAAAGACAGGCAGTATTGCTCATTTCCATATTATATATCCAATAAAATCATTCATATAGATATTTTCATTTGTAGGAGCTTAGATTTAGATGTATGTTCATTTTTTTTATTAAATGTATTTCTGAATGATAAGTGAATATTGTCAAATATCTGTACATAAGATCCTATGCTGTTCTAGCCTGACCATTCATCCCTCATTTAAGAGGACCTTTATGGCACCTTTGGCCTGTGGTATGATAGGTGTCTCTTCCTCTTCCTTCTCCTCCTCCTCTTCCTCCTCCTCCTCTTCCTCTTTCTCCTCCTCCTCCCTTTCCTCTTCCTCCTCAGAGGGCCCTTGTGTAGTGACTGGAGGTCCCATGGTAACTGACTACTCCCAGAATCGCGCCAAAGTGAGGCGGAAGGTGTCTAGGTGGCCATTGGCTAGGTCAAGGTCTGCAGGTGATGGTTGAGGGTGATGTATGAGGTAGTGGTTGATGGCAGTGGGTAGTGAGGTGGCTCATCATCTTGTGGCACCTTAGGCAGTTCTAACCCTTGAGATGGTGCTGCAGGTGGTTCTCCTTGGCCCACATAGGACCGATCAGTCCACAGTATGCAGGTGCATGTGGTTCTTGAGGTTGTAGCTATGCAGGAAGCAGGCTGGGCAGGATGGGCACGAGGAGGACATTCTTTTTTATGCTTCCACATGTGAATCTTTAGGTAGGAGCCTTTCCTCAGACCTTGCCTGACACTCTTAGGACTGAGTCCATCCCCATTCTGTACATAATCTCTTTTAATGGTCTTGTTGATTGATTTGAATATCTGAAATATTGTACTTGATTGTTTTCAAATAAGCTGATTAATAAGCTTTATCTCCTAGAATTTTAAGCCAATGAAGCCTCAACAAAATATATGTAAGCTATTAAAAAACAAATTTATGATATAAGTAGTATTTTAAAAAAATTTTATTTAATCTTTTTTTTCTACACTCCAGATTTTATCCCCTTCCTGATCCGTCCTCTGACTGTTCCATATCCCATACCTCCTCCACTTATCTGCATGATGTCCCCACTTCCCCACCCCTCACCCCACCAGTCTTCTCTGCTCCCTGGGGTCTCCAGTTTCTTCATGTCTAGGTGCATCTTCTCTAACTAAACCCAGGCCTGTCATCCCTCTGCTGTATATGTGTTGGGGACCTCATATCAGCTGGTGTATGCTACCTGGTTGGTGGCCCAGTGTCTGAGAGATCTCGAGGGTACAGATTAGTTGAGACTGCTGGTCCTCCTACAGGGTCACCCTCCTCCTCATCTTCTTCCAGCTTTTCCCTAATTCAACCATAGGGTCAGCAGCTTCTGTCCATTGGTTGGGTGCAAATATCTGCATCTGGTTCTTTCAGCTGCTTGTTGGGTCTTTCAGAGGACAGTCATGATAGATCCCTTTTTTTGTGAGAACTCCATAGCCTCAGTGATAGAGTCAGGCCTTGGGAGCCTGCTGGCCTTGGGGCCCTCCCCTTGAGCTGAATCCCACTTTGGACCTGTTGCTGGACCTCCTTTTCCTCAGACTCTTCTTCATTTTTGTCCCTGTAGTTCTTTCAGACAGGAATACTTATGGGTCAGGGTTTTGACTACAGGGTGGCAACCCCATCTCTCACTTCATACCCTGTCTTTCTGCTGGAGGTTGGCTCTACAAGTTCCCTCTACCCACTGTAGGACATTTCATCTAGGTCCTTCCCTTTGAATCCTGAGAGTCTCTCACTTCCCAGGTGTATGTTACATTCTGGAGGATCCACCCACCACCTACCTCCTGAGGTTTTCTGTTTCCATTCTTTCTGCTAGCCCTTAAGGCTTCAGTCTTTTTCTACCACCAAATACCTAATCATGTTCCCTTCTTCCCCTGCCTGTCCCTTTCCCCACCCAGGTCCCTCCCTCCTCCCTCCTGTGATTGCTTTTTTCTCCCTCCCAAGTGAGATTGAGATGTCCTCACTTGGGCCCTTTGGCTTGTTAACATTTTTGAGGTCTCTGGACTGTATCTTGGATATTCTGAATTTTTTTGGCTAATATCATCTTATTAGTGAGTACATACCATGCATGTACTTTTGGATCTGAGGTACCTCACTCAGGAGGATATTTTCTAGTTCCATCCATTTGCCTGAAAAAGTCAGGATTTCCTCATTCTTAATGGCTGAGTAGTATTCCATTGTGTAAATGAACCACATTTTCTGTATCCATTACTCCATTCTATGCAACATCTGGGTTATTTCCAGCTTCTAGCTATCACAAACAAGTCAGCTATGAACACAGTGGAACACGTGCTCCTGTGGCATGGTAGGACATCTTTTGGGTATATTTCCAAAAGTTGCTGCGTCTTTAGGTAGATCTAGTTCCAATTTTCTGAGGAATCTCCAGATTGATTTCCATAGTGGTTGTACTAGTTTACAATCCCACCAGCAATGGAGGAGTGTTCCTCTTTCTCCACATCCTCACCCACATGTGCTGCCACCTGCATTTTGATCTTAGCCATTCTGACAGGTAGGAAGTAGAATCTCAGGATCACTTTGATTTGCATTTCCCTGATGTCTAAGGACTTTGAACATTTCTTTAAGTGCTTCTCAGCCATTTGAGATTCCTCTGTTGTGAATTATCTGTTTAGTTTTATACCACATTCTTTGATTGGGTTGTTTGAGTTTTGGTGGTTAGCTTTTTGAGCTCTTTTTTTTTTTTAATTTTAAACAAAATGTTATTGCACAAAGGTTGTCACATAATTGGATACTTCTCTACTTTGTACACAATCATTCCCACCCTCCACAGAAAGGCTGCTTCTGAACTTCTCATGTGGGGGCACTACAGCCCAGATGCCAACAGAACAGTAGAGATGCCTCAGTGATTTAAGTTGAAAGCAGGACACCGGTATATGGCTCTTACACTCAGCATCGGGAATGTACAAATGTCTTTATTCAAAAATACAAAATAAATTATCTATAGGCATGGACAATGACATCAGTAAACCATTATATTTTGTCAAAGGAAACCAGTAACTGATGGTCACAGTCATCAGCTTTTGATCATTTTCTCCAGGTCACTTCTCTGAAGTTATCAATGAGGAACCTGCCTTGAGTTATATATATTTATATATTTTGGAAATTAGCCCTCTATCAGACGTTGTGTTAGTAAAGATTTTTTTCCCAATCTGTAAGTTGCCGATTTCTCCTACTATGTCCTTTGCCTTACAGAAGCTTTCCAGCTTCATGAGGTCCCATTCATCAATAATTGATTTTAGAGTATTGGATTTCACATTGGATTTCAGTGTGAACATTAGCAGAGAATAAGGGGACTAAGAAAGTACCCGTGACTACCTCTCTGCTTGTAACTTACACACACATGCACACACACCAGTTACAAGGATAAACAATAACATCTTCAGAAGTCAGGCAATGGGGAGTTAACAGCATTGGCAGTATTTAGCATAAAGAGGCCAATTTAAAGGCTTAAAAGCTTCTAGTATTGAGGATGGGGGAGATGACTTAGTGCATTGGCTTTTCTTTCTTTTTTTTTTTTGTTTTTTTTTCCTCTTTATTAGATATTTTCTTCATTTACATTTCACATGTTATCCAGAAATTTTCTCTTACCCTCCTGCATCCCTGCCCTGCTCCCCTACCCACCCCCTCCCACTTAATGGCCCTGGCGTTCCCCTGTACTGGGGCATATAGAGTCTGTATGACCAAGGGGCCTCTCCTCCCAATGATGGCCAACTAGGCCATCTTCTTCCATATATGCAGCTAGAGACATGAGTGCAGGGGGAACTAGATAGTTCATGTTATTCTTCCACCTAGAGGGTTGAAGACCCCTTCAGTTCCTTGGGTACTTTCTCTAGCTCCTTCCTTGGGAGTACTGTGTTCCAACTAATAGCTGACTGTGAGCATCCACTTCTGTGTTTACCAGGCACTGGTATAGCCTCCCACAGGACAGCTATATCAGGTCCTTTTCAGCATTATCTTGCTGGCATATGCTATAGTGTTTATTTTCGTGGCTGATTATGGGAGGGATCCCTGCCAGCCGCTGTCACTGGTTGGTCCATCCTTTTGATTCAGCTTCACACATGATCTCTGTAACTCCTTCAGTGTGTGCTTTGTTCTTTATTCTAGGAAGGGGCAAAGAGAACACATGTTGAACTTCATTCTTCTTGAGGTTCATGTGTTTAGTAAGTTGCATCTTGAGTAGTCTAGGCTTCTGGGCTAGTATCCACATATCAGTGAGTACATGTTATGTGAGTTCTTTTGTGATTGGGTTACCTCACTCAGGATGACACCCTCCAGATCCATCCATTTGCCTAGGAATTTCATATATTCATTGTTTCTAACAGCTGAGTAGTACTCCATTGTGTAAATGTACCAAATTTTTTGTATCCATTCCTCT
>LR752269.1:0-68179 GCA_902729485.2 Mus minutoides | reverse complement strand
TTTTGTTGAAGATATTTGCTGGCCCTTTAGTTTGATAGTCTTCCTTCTCATCTACTCCTATTATCCTTAAGTTTGGTCTTCTCATTGTGTCCTGGATTTCCTGGATATTTTGTGTTAGAATCTTTTTGCATTTAGCATTTTCTTTGATTGTCTTGTCTATGCTCCCTATAGAATTTTCTGTGCCTGAGATTCTCTCTTCCATCTCTTGCATTCTGTTGCTGATGCTCATATCTATGGTTCCTGATTTTTTCCTATGGTTTCTATCTCTAGGGTTGTCTCCTTTTGGTTTTTCTTAATTGTTTCTACTTCCATTTTTAGGTCCTGGATGGTTTTGTTCCATTCCATCACCTGTTTGGTATTGTTTTCCTGTAACTCTCTAAGTATTTCCTCTTTAAATGCTTCTAGTTGTTTATCTGTGTTTTCCTGTACCTCTCTAAGTTTTCCCTCTTTAAATGCTTCTACTTGTTTATCTGTGTTTTCCTGTATTTCCTTTTTGTAGTCCTCCATCATCATCCTGACGAGTGACTTTATATCCATGTCCTGTTTTTCTGGTGTGCTGTTGTATCTAGGACTTGATGGGGTGGGTGAGTTTGGATCTGGTGATGCCAAGTACCCTTGGATTCTGTTGCTTCTGTTCTTTCGCTTACCTCCTGCCATCTCTAACCAAGGAGACCTGGTGTTGGTGCAGGCCAGAAGGGAGAGTCTGAAATGGTCTGGGCCTTTATCTCTGTCCTGGCTGGTGACTCAGGTTGCACGGGATTGGGCAGGAACAGATGCTGCATTCAGCTGTTCACCTCGATGTGTGCCTAGTGTCCTTTAACCCCGAAGTGTGCCTAATGTCCTGGGGTGTGGAGAGTGCGCAGGCGCCCTATCCACTGCGTTCAGAGAGGGATGATGGTGGGCCGGCAGGTGGCAGGGGAGGTCCTGGCTGGCTGGGAGGGGTCCCAGCCTCTGCTTGGTCTGAGATCCTCTGTTCCAGCTGCTGCTGCAACTGGGCCACTGGACCCTCCGCGATTTCAAGGTCCCTGGTGTGCTCCACTCACCTTTAACCCCGAAGTGTGCCTAATGTCCTGGGGTGTGGAGAGTGCGCAGGTGGCAGCATTGGCTTTTCTTTCAGAACACCTGTGGCTAACTCCCAGAATCCACAGAGCAACTAATGACCATCTATGTATGACTTCAGTTGCAGGGAATTATGTATCATATTCTGACCTCTATGGGTACCAGGCATACAACAAGTGCACAAACATGGAGGTAAAACACCTATACATATGAAAATTTGTATCATGTGAACTCATAGCTCAAATTGATATTGGCTTGTCAACCACAAATGCACCTTTTGCAGTTTGAACAAAATGTATGATGATATAGCTTACTTTGAAATGTTCTAAACAGAAAATCTCAGTAAGCTTTGATTTTTTTCTTTAAATATGTTAAAATGATGCACTGTCAATGTATTTTTAACCTATTATAAATTAACAGTAAGGCACATATCAGTTGAATTTCAACTGGATCCTAAATAATTAGGCATAAAAAGAAGGGGAACATACTTTAGTATGCTCAGTGTAGCTATAATTCTTATGCTAAGGTGTATATTTTTGTATCATATATGTACAAAATCATGAACCCTGAGTATTGAAATGAATAAACAAAACAGATAACAGATTTTCAGATGTCTTTATCCACAGACAAACTTTTAAAAATGTAAAAGCATGTTTTATTACTTTGCTTCTCCTATAAAGTAGTGTGTCAGTCTTCTGTGTAAAAAAAAAAAAAAGAATTTTAATTCAACAAATTGCTACTTTAAACTAGTGCTTATCTCATTCCTTTTTAAAAATTTTTCTGTTTTTAATAAAAACACAGCTATATCATGGCATATATATTTATGTAGAATACACACAAACATACACTTATGAACTTATATTGGATACTCTTCTTAGTTTGAAACAAAATATCTAGCAGGAAGCAACTTAAGAAAGAAAAACAATTTATTTTGGCTCTCATTTCACAGAACAATAGTGGAATGCTATCCCAGAAGAGGTGTGAGATAGCTGTTCACTCTGAGTGTACCCACAGAAAGCAGAGAGAGATTAGTGCTAGTGTCAAGGTGATGGCTGCTTGTCCCCCTAACTTTCAGCCATCACATCACAACCCATGTGATGTTGCAGCTCACATTCAGGGTGGGTCTTCCTTCTGCCACTAAAACTGCTCTTAAGGAAAGAAGAATATCAGCACAAAGAGTACAACACATGTCCCTGCATGTTTAAAGAAGATGTGAGGAGAGTGACAGGAAACAACTGGGGACTCTTGCCGTGATATTTGTTATTTTGTTTTGTTTTGTTTTTCAGGAATTGAGAAACCAGAACTTTGCACACATTATTCTAATCCTCTGACTTATTTTAACAGTCAAATATGTATTATGCTTGAGAGAATCTGAAATAGAACAGGAACCACAAGAGGACTCGCAGTTCTCCTTAAAAATCTCCATAATTTTCCAATCACTAGTTAAGCTGGCTTGGTCCAGAGTGGGAGGACCAGACATGACAGTACTAGATACATTTTGAAGATAAAGCTGAGTACAATGAGTAATTCTTCTTGTTGCAACAATAAGGCTGCAACCTAAGAGAGACAAGATTTATTTTGGTTCACTGTGTAAAGGTGCCATGCACTGGGGGAAGGCATGGTAGAGGAGTGCAAGGCAGCTAATTACATAAGGGCTGTAGTTAGGAAGCAAGAGTAATAAGTGTGTTTTCTCCGCTTGTTTTCTCTCTTCCTTTTCATGTGGTGTAGGGGGCCATGGCATGGGATGGTGCCAACAATATTCAGGGTGGCTTTTCCTTGCTTTGTTAATGTCCTTGAAGTCTTTTCATGGACAAAACCAAAAGTATTTGTTCACACAGAGATTGTAAATCCCATCAGGTTAATAGGTAGAATATCCATCACAAACATTTTTCTTTTTTGTTTATTTATTTATTTATCTATTTATTTATTTATTTATTATTAGATAATTTCTTCATTTACATTTCAAGTGTTATCCCATAAGTCCCCTATACCCTCCCCCAGCCCTGCTCTCCTACCCACCCACTCCCACTACTTGGCTCTGGCATTCCCCTGTACTGGGGCACATCACATACATCTTTGACAGTTTGTCTGTGAGATATATAAAAGAATATTCTAGAGAACCCTATGAGATATCCAAATTGAGATATTAAAAATGATAATATACAGGTCTGGTGTTCAATGGAAAAATCTGAATTGGAGATTAAAAGAATGTTTGGGCCATCAAGACAGATGCATTTAAGTCAGAGAAGATGTTTATTCCCTGTCCATAAAAAAAAAAAAAAAAAATGCTATACTTGGGGGTGGAGAGGTGACTCAGCAGTTAAGAGGGCTAGCTACTATTGGAGAGCACCCAGGTTCGATGCCCAGTACCCACAAGGCAGATCAGAATAATCTGCCTTTAACTCCAATTCCAGGAGACCCAATGTCTTCTCCCCTGTACTGGCAGCAGGTATACAGGACATACACAGACATGCATGCAGGTAAAACACCCATTTGCCTGGTGGTCTGTACCTTTAATTCAAGCATTTTGGAAACAAATAGAGGTGGTTCTCTGGGAGTTTGAAGCCAGCCTGGTCTAATAAAGAGAATTATAAGCCTGCTAAAGCTACTGCTAAAGCACTGTCTCTCTCTCTCTCTCTCTCTCTCTCTCTCTCTCTCACACACACACACACACACAACTAAAACAAAACACACAAAAACAACATGCTGACTTGAGCAATGGATGGTTGGGCAAGTGTTGGTCTTCTACCCATTCAAGGCAGTTTAGGGTATTCAGTGGCCTTTTCTTCCTTCATTACAACTTTGGTGAGTGATATGTAATCTTTGACATGATTTTAAATACATCGTAATTCCTTCTCCATGGAAACGGAGATTTTATAGTTCTCCCGAAAGCCAAATGACTTAATATAACATAACAATGCTTTGCAGACTCAAAAATCATCCCAACTACTTACCTGTACTATCAAAAATAAGATATTGCAACAAGACAAGGCCAGATTAACACTGAGAAATTGTACCAGTCTTCGTGCAGAACAGCTGTAACTAGTGCTTTACATAGTTACTTTATTTCTTGTACAACAACAACAGCAACAACAACAATAATAATCTAAATGCATTGAGCATGCACATGTGTGTGTCATATGTTAAGTGTTTTATATACTCTGCACAGTGCTAACTCTTTTACCCGCATTGTCTAATTTGGTCTTTGCATATTTCTCTGGTATGTTACTATTTCCTTCGTTATACTGCTCATGGTAGAGTGTGCTCATTCCTCAGTAAGGAGGAGAGCTTCGTGATGCTACAGCGTGGGTTCTCATCCTTCATCCACACAGGATGCTGCTTTGGATGGTTTCAATCTAGGATAGCAGCCCCAGAAAATACCCTTTCCTCACAAGGCCTGAACACATTGTATGTTTCTGTCCTTTAGTCCCTCAAACTTTTCACATACTTTCTTCTTCCTTTCTTTTCATATTGATGACTGAGATTGAGAGTTTAGGGTTGTTTTTATTTCTTTGTTTGCTTGCTTGTATTGTATTTGGGTTTAGTTTTTGAAGAAAATACAAGCCAGTGATATACGTGCTCTCTAAAGTTGTGCTTAGAACATCTCAAATATCAAATGGTTTGACACCTTGAAGGAAAATGTCATTTTCTGAAACGTCATGCCATTAGACATTAGGGATATTTGTTATAAATGCATAGTTGTATTTTGATTGTGTGCAGTTAGTTTTCAAGTACCCACAGAACACACGTGGACTTCCACAAAGAAATCCCCAAATGAGTGCATATGTAAAAATGGCCACCTATTTCACCTTGGTTAAAACTGCATTTTAGTATGTTCTTTCTTTTCAGGCCATAATCTGAAACCATGCTTTTTGTTTGGCAGAATAATTTTGTCACAGAGCAGTCATACAATATGGCCCTAATTTTTGTCAATGTATGCTGGGCTTAGCAAAGTCATTTTAAGCTTTAAGGAATCTATTTTGGTGTTTAACTCTTACTCTTGACATGATTTATATTCTGAGTTGATCTGAGTGTCTCCCTGCTTGAAACTCAGCAGAATGACATTAGCTGGAAAGGTTCCTATTATAAGCAGTGTCTGCCTGGGCTGCAGACCTGTTACTAGAAGCCTGTCAGAATTTTCAGTGATTCTTCATTTTCTGGATATTGTGATTTAATCTACTAAATTCTATTACTCTCTGAGAGCTGTGCAGCCATCTAATGTCTTATAAAAAGGCCTCTCCCAGCCCTTGGTCCTGTTAAGGTTCTATGACCTAGTATAGGGGAATGCCTGGGCCAGGAAGCTGGAATATGTGGGTTGGTGAGCAGGGGGAGTGGGGAGAGGATAGGGGATTTTCGTAGTGGAAACTAGGAAAGGAGATAACATTTGAAATGTAAATAAAGAAAATATATAATAAAGAAAGAAACCTACAAAAAATGCATCAAAAATAATTTATAATAAAAAAGAAAGAAAAAATAATGATAATTATGTTTGTATCTCGATAGTTATGCTATGGATTCCCTTACCAAGGCATCATCCTGTCTCTTCTTCTCCATGGGATGAGTTAATGTTACATGGACCATAAAGCTTCGGGAGCTTTGAATTAGGAAAGCGTTTGCTGCTGTCATGTTCTCTGCCGATGCAAGCATGTGAAGTGCTGGACGTGTAATTGGAAATGTTTTATATTAGTTGTTAGCAGCCCTGGAAGCTTTCTCACTGATAACACCAGGCCCATGCATTTTCACATAGGTGCTAGATTTACCTCGAGTTACTCCTTGTATTTACTGTTCGGACTGTAAATTACTCTGTATTTTCGAAAACTGACACTGGAACTCTACACTAAACCATAAATACTACACTTTACTGAAGGAAAGAAGGTTCACCTCTTTGTAGACCAGACACACCTTCCCCAAAAGTCATTCTTTGTTTGTTTGTTTGTTTGTTTTGCAGCAACCAAACATAAAATCACGTACATGCTACAAAATCTAAAGCAGTCTGTGAAAGTTCATAGGACATGTGACTCCCTCCACTAAGTATGCATTTACTGTGCTAAGGTGAAAGAGCATGGAATGCGCAAGTCTCCCAAGCTGCACAAACATCTGCAGCCCCACGAGAGTGTGAGAAAGTGTGTTTCATGTAGTGATTGATGGCGAGGGTTTCCTGGCTCACTTTGAACTCCAAGCAGGGACTGTGGGGTGCCCTGAGGGTCTGTCTGCTTTTGTGTGTCAGGAACTCTGTTTTGTTAGAAAATAGTAAAGACCTCTGTTTGTATTCCCTTTGTTCTTGAAGGGTATCTATAGTTTATGGGAATTAAGCAATGCAGGAATACATCCCAAACTTACTTGTAGATCTTGGAGCAAATGATGAGCTGCACTTAGAAACTGGGCATGACTCTTACTTTTCTTCATATTCGTTCTCTTTTGTCTACATTAGTTTTCATCTCCCCTATCCTTCTTGGGGCTAGGAATGACGTAGTCTGAACTACTTAATAATATACTCATGATTAATAATATACTCACGGAGATCCTGACAAGACTGTTTTTTGCTTGGTTGGTTGGTTGGCTCATTGCTTGGTTGGTTGGTTGGCTCATTGCTTGGTTGGTTGGTTGGCTCATTGCTTGGTTGGTTGGTTGGCTCATTGCTTGGTTGGTTGGTTGGCTCATTGCTTGGTTGGTTGGTTGGCTCATTGCTTGGTTGGTTGGTTGGCTCATTGCTTGGTTGGTTGGTTTATGTTTTTGAGACCAGGTCTCAATAAGTAGCCATAGCTGACCTAGAACTCACAGAAATCCACCTGCCTTTTCCTGCCCAGGGCTGCTCCCCAAAAGCTTTTTATTCTAATCAGTTAGTTAGAGAAAATAAAAGGAAATTAAAAGAAGGCAAGTCTAAATGTGCTATGTAATGCACTCACTGGTAGGCATTAAGATTTATTTCAGTTAAACAAGAAAGAGGTCTTGAGAATGCCACTTAAGTTGTATGATCTAAGAGATCATGAGTTTTGTATTTACAAAAACTTAAATTCCATGTCAGATAGGTAAAGTATAATTAATGGTGTCAAACAATGAAATTGTTATATAAGATTAGGCCTGCTGAAATTCAAGCATGGATTGGGTAGTTATTAAGCCTGCCCCTTCTAAAGGGGCTATTGGGAATTGGAGGTTTGGGGGCAATGGGTCAGTTTCTTCAGTGGCCACTGGCAGGCTACTCGTGCTCCAGCAGATGACCCTACAGCCATCCACATACCATCAGCACTAAGGAGAATTAGTGAGTTCCAAAAGAAAACAGTGCATGAAAATGGGGAGGTATGGGTGAATGGATAAGAGAGGTGATAGGGTAGGCTCAAAGTATGTTATATACCAAGGTAAGAATTTCAAATATTAAAAGTAGCTCTTCTTTAAAATAAGCATTCGTGTACTTCCTAAATATATTGAACAGATATCAAAGCAAACGGGCAATTGTTGAAATTTACTCATGAACGATGATGATTTTAAAGCTCACTGTAGTTTAATGAATGAATGAATGAATGAATGAGTTAATATTGTTCCAAACCATATCTCCAAGAAATACTCAGACTGAGGCATCATATCTGCTCTTTTTGTATCCATATTCCATATTATGGGTTGGGTATTTTCCCCAGTGTGTATGTGTGTTTGTTCAGAAAGAAGTTATTTATTTTTTAAATGACATAGCTTACTGAACACTACTCTACTGAGGGATGCTTTCCCCTATGTTGTCTATGCCAGCCAAATGAAAACTCTTTCAGAATTACAGAATGTATTTTCAAAGTACTCTTCAAAACAGTCAAGTTCTGATTTGAAAACAATGACAGGTAGTGAAGATTCACAAATATTTTATTTCATTCACATATTCCAGGTAAGAATGCTCATTTTTTTCTTAAAACTTTTAAAGAGAGTTATTTCATCTGATAAGAGTAATTAAAGCATAAATCATTTCAAAATAATCATATAAATTTGGGTTAGTTTCAGATTTTTTTAGATATAACTTCATTTACACACACATTCATACACATTATACACATACATATACACATACAAATATATACACATAAAAATATATATACATAAAAATACACACACACACATACATATATATACCTTGCTTTAAAAATAAGCCCCAAACTAGAAGATAAGAATTCCAATCCTTTAGATACAAACATTTCTTTTTTACTTCAGAATTAAACTACCTTTTCCCAAATTCATGCAGTAATTCATGCAGTAAATATATAAAAATACTCCTTCAGAATAATTATCAAATGCCATGTATGTTTTAGTATAATGTTGTAGTTTATTTTTATTTGATATAACATGAAAAATGCTTCATCAGTTGAATCAATAGCCTCACATTGACTTAACACTCAGAATAAATGATCATCATTGATTCCTGAGCTAGTCTTGGGAGTGCTAATCCTGGTTCCACCACTACTGTGGTATCATATCCTTGAACATGTGGTGTCATCATTCCAAATTTCCCAAGGGTTAAAGTGAAACAATGTCAACACTAACATTCCTGTCTCCCAGGGCCATGCATACCATGTGTCCTTTTGAGAATAGGTTAATCTTTGCAAAACCACAGCCCAGAGTGTCACCCTGGACTGTGTTACTGAAGCCTGTGTTTACTCAAATCATTTTTATGTCAGTGAGACATTTATATTGATAGACATGACGGTGTTTTCAAAGGTTTTTTTTTTTTTTTTTTTTTACCATAAACAGTTACTCCCTGATTGATCCTCTATATAGTATACATGCGTCACTCAATATACTTGTTCCCTCCAAACTCATTAATAGAGCATATTATTAGAATTTTAATCATTATCAGTCTAATATGTGAATGATGCTGCCTTAGCAGTTTCTTTACAATGGAAGCTATGTTACAATTTTAAAAGGAATAATTTTGTTTATATACACTTTTAATTCACAAGCTTATTTTAATTGAATTCTCAGTACAAATAAAAAAGCAAGAGAGGTGTTTAAATAATTTCTATGTCTTGTACAGAAGATAAAGAATATGTTTTACATACATGTTCCTGTCATAGATTCTTTGCTTTAAAAAGATCCTAAAACTTGTGTAAAAATATCCTTATGCTTTAGATTCAAACTTATTTTTGTTGTTGTTTTTGCCTTTTTCCCCATTTTTTTTACTTTAGAGTTAACTTTTCCCAAAATCAAAAAGTAAATATATGAACTACATTTAGAGAGGAAGTGCTTTTTTACACTTTTACATATTTAATTTATTCATTTGTATATATTGATGCATATATATTCCTCTGCCCTGATTATGGTTTAGCTCTAAAATATCAAAGCAGATATGAATAAAGCTAATTCCTATTCTGGTGCCTTACATTAA
This sequence comes from Mus minutoides, assembly GCA_902729485.2. Classification (NCBI taxonomy): domain Eukaryota; kingdom Metazoa; phylum Chordata; class Mammalia; order Rodentia; family Muridae; genus Mus; species Mus minutoides. The sequence goes on along the minus strand of LR752269.1, from coordinate 58,761 downwards.
ACCTTACAAGGGATTTCTTCTAACATTTGTCATCCTCATATCTTTATCAAGTTTTTTTTTTTTTTTAACTAAATAGGCATTTTGGACAGCACATTCCTGGCAATAGAACCTGGACAACATTGACCAAACACAGTGGGGAAAGTTCTCACTTAGCCTTATCAGAGGATAGCTAAATATCAGCGGTTACAGAAATAAAGTAAAAGAGAATATTTTCAAACTTCTTAAGCCAATTTTTAAAGAGATTTTTTTCCCCACTACTACAGATTTGAATGGCCAACTGCTCAGTTATCCAGAAATAATTCTTCACAAAATTAATGAACTTGGCTTCTACTTTGGGAAGAAAACTTTCTTTTCCATATTTGCTTGCTTTTTTTGCCTTATTGTCTTATACAGAACTGGGTCCTTTGGATGTTTTAGGAGATTTTCTCCTTGTTTCTGAAGGACTCCTGGCCCTTTGATCTCGGTGTCGATAGTTTTGAACCTTTTCCATTTTGATTTGATTTTTGTGTTTCTTTGGCTGGAGTATCTCATGCAGATTTCTTCACTGGAACTTTTTCTTCAGTTTCCTCCTGCTCTTCCTCCTTTTCCTCATCTTCTGCCTCTTCCTGCTCCTCCTCTTCTTCATCTTCGTCATCCTCATACCTTTATCAAGTTTTACTTTTTTCTGTAGAACCTTGTTATCTCCAGGAGTAGACTAATTTCCAGACGTACTTAAGACTTTTACATCATCCTCATCCTTATCTTCATCTACTGACTCTATGTCTTCCTCTACAGCTTTCTGGTGCTGTCCACAAATGTGCACAGACCCTGAACCACACTTCAGCCTTAATACTACAGGTGGTATAACCTCAAAGCCCCCACAGGAAGCTGTTGATTGTACAGACTTTTTCAGAGTTGCTAGTGATACTTTAATTGGACTGTCTTTATAGTTCATTGCTTCTGTCTCTATAATATGTAATTCATCTTTTGCCCCTGTCCCTAAACTGACCAATCTTAATGATAGCTGGTGCTCATCTTCATCATTATCCACTTTAAAGTGATAATCTTTGTCATCCTTTAGTTCACAACTGAAAATGTAGTTCCAAAGCCTAAGAGGGTTTATACCATGCCCAGCAAGTCTTCCATGAGGTGGAGGTGTGCTCTTCAGTGTGAGGGAAGCCAGATGGAAAAACCTGCTTACTGCTCCTCTGAACAGACATGCAGGACAGAATCATGCCAATTACTTGAAGTTTCTTTCTAATTCAAGGGTTATATGGCTTGCCAACAGATAACAACATACTGCAGATGTGTTTACAACTTAGAAAATATATATTAGGTGCTAAGATTTATATTATTACCCTACCATATAGAAATTAGCAAAACACCTAAAAAGTTGATTTATAGGTGCGAATGTCTAGATGACTCAAATATCGATTTTTTTCCTCTTTGCTGATCAAACTTTCTAAATGGTAAAATTCCTTCCTTTAAAATTAATGCATTTATTGTTTGCTAGACAGCAATAGCATGGATATAAGTAAACTCAAATCACTGAAATGTTAAGGTGGATGTATTTGCTTTGGTTTATTTTTTTGACTAATAAAGATAAGAATAGAGAAACCAAGAGACACATATTTTAAAGACAAGGGCAGACTGCCTCTGGGCTAGCCAAACTTTATCTTACTTTTATGCTCTCTCCATATATAATACATTGAAATTATAGATGGTTCTGAGCACTGTTAAAATCCAGCAGATACTTATGCAGGGCCTGCTCTCTGTGAAATGCTTTTGCAAAGTACCACAGGGAAACATGAAGACATGTGTAAGAGCTGAGTCTTTCATCACTATGCTCTTCCCAAATCTTAAATTAAAAAAAAAAACTTTTAGAATCATGGAATAAATATCCTTACCATTAGAGCTTAAGTGAGGGGTCTTTGCAGAATTTTAATTTGAAAAATGACACTTACTAAAATGGCATGACCCAAAACATTCATTTCCCAAGTAGGTGGTGCCAAGTGAAGGGCTCCATGTGTAATTTCTTATTTTATTACCCAAATGAACTTTTAAAAGAGGAACAATTCAGGTCATATTAATGAAAAATAACTGTACCTCTGAAAGTATAAATAAATTCCCCGAGAGCTACCCACTATAAAAAGCCAATGTCTGAATCCCAAACTAGGGATTAAATCTATAAATGAGCTCTAGGAATGAGCTTCATCTCTATGTGATTCATATAAGACTCTAATATTAATAGAAGCCCCAGATCACAGACACAAGCCTGACCATTTATTCTGGAAGAGGACACTTGAATGCCTTTTATTGGCCTGTTGATTCTTCTCTGGAGTCTGACAGAGTATCCTCTGAACCTCTAGAATTCTTATCTTCTGAAATTCATAACTAGCTCTTACTCTCCCTAATAGGAATCAACTGCAGAGTTCATGAACAAGGGAGGAGAGGAAATGAAATAGTAGTGGAACAGTAACATTTAGAATCAAATCAAAATACTGCCGGCTTTTACAGAAAATATTAATTGCTCTTTCAAAACACTCTTCGTCTGAATAGTGTAAACTGAAATGAACTGAGTAGGCAGCATGGTAGACTGTGCTCAGGTTACTAAAGGTGCAAATATTGAGGACTCCCTGAAGGAGAAAACAAACAAACAAACAAACATCCTCTGTTTTCTTCACTCTTGTTTCTCTTTTGATTATAAAGCAAGGGAGAACTGGACAATAGCTACATACAAACGAAGGTGATCAATATCTTTAAAACATAAAACAACTCCCTAAACAGTGAAAGAGAGAGATGATAATTCTCCTTTGAAAGGAGAATACCAGTATTCTCTCCAGTGTTCCCATAACATTTTAAAAAAGAGTGTTGATCTTGATATTATACATCTGCCATTTATGTTATCACAATAGCACTATTTATTTTTAACTTAATATAACTTGGATTAAAATATACTCTGTTGTTTTAACTAACATCAATATTGTGTCTCATAAGCATGAAGATGTAATTTTCTTGGCAGATATCTTAAAAAATTTAAGCCCTAGACAGAAAAAATATATAACATACCTATATAATGCATATATATAACTATATTTTATGGTTTATTTGGATACATGTTTAATTATGTATCACATGTATTTTGTACAGGAGCTTTGCACATAAATTAATTTAGCTCCTAGCAAGAGTGCCAGTGGAATGTTCCATCCAAACATAAGTAAGTGGAAACTGAACATCTGTTGCAAAGACCTTGTTTTTAAATCTGAGCCTGAGAACACAGACTAGTTTTGTGAATTTGGCTGCTAAGATTGCATCTGTTGAGATTCTACTCTTTTAGCCCAATATCTTATCAGTGTGTCACAAAACAGCAATAGCTCTCTGATTCAGGCAACTTTCAGGAAACAGCAAGTGTTAATTTACTATAGAAGATGCTTTTTCTTTAAAGTATTGTTCATCTTCCATTAGGTGTTCAGGGAATATGTTTGCTGGTCATTGATACTTTCTATATTCCACAATTAAATCTGTAAATGAGGTAAAGAAACATTAGCCTGGTTGCTACGTACTAAAATGTGTCCACCAGTTTCTTGATATAGGAGAACCACCAATAGTGTGGTGTTAAATTAGCCAAAAGTATTTTGACCTAGAAAAAGTTTTATAATCCTATTTTAATTGACTATAGATGAGTATATGAGCCATGTAATTTGGTCTTGATCTATAACATAGAACAGAAAATATATGAATAATGTATCCATAGAATCATAAATTCACCAGCATATACATGAGACTAAAACAGGCCTCTCAGTCTCTCCTTATATAGCTCTAGCAATTATTGTTTGTATTGCTAATCAAAACATTACATTACTTTTTATCTCTTAATTATCAACAAGAAACATTAAAGAAAATATAATTAGTAAAGTCTGGTGAAATATGGTGAATTGCAAGCAGAATAAATTTAGTGAGGTGATCCTGTATGCTTCAGGGATCTGGTAATTGCACTGAGGTCATCAAGCCAGATCATTTGTAAGTGCAGGCACATACAAAATTTTTACTACTACTTTGTATTTTCAAAATTTAGATTCCACTACATATTGAGGAATCTAAAATGATCAGATTGGATTGATTGTAGTTATCATGTTGAAAGGGAAGGTCCAGAAGTTAGTTTTTGCCTTTGTCAGTTCTAATGAATGAAAAGAAAAGAAAAGAGCTTTTATGAAAGAAAAAATTGTTAGAGTTCTGTATGAGTTATGAAAAAGCAAAGAAATGAAGAAAGTAATCGATCACATGGGTCAAAAGAATAAAGAAAAGAAAAATGTAGGAGAGAAAGCAGGCTGGTTGGAAGCAGGGAAGAAGAAAGCCTCTACCACAGCCATGAAGAGGAATACTGTCTCCTACTTCCTCCTTCAAATAATACTTGATTCTTTTTTTTAAAGTATTCAATGTGTTTGGATTGTGTTCATACCCTAATACTTGAGAAGATACCCCCACTTTCCTAACCACAATCTTGTGTTGAGAGAGAGAGAGGGAGGGAGGGAGGGAGGGAGGGAGGGAGGAAGGGAGAGAGAGAGAGAGAGAGAGAGAGAGAGAGAGAGAGAGAGAGAGAAACACATGAACAAACTGAGTTCAGTTTCTGTTTCTCAAACACTCATGGTTTATTGGGACTGTCCTAGAATGTTGTCAAATGTTACTGATCTGTGGCACATGCCACTTGGACCAGGCCTAGTCAGCCCCCCTGATTCCGTGGGAATCAGGGGTTCGGACAGATGGGCATGGAGTCCGCAGAAGTGGGTGAAAAACAGAAAGGACAGAGGGAGTGTGGATCTGAATGCATTTGTCACATTGAGCATCAAAATTTATACAGAAGAAAATAGGAATGTTAGGTGACACACTGGCAAGTTACAATGAGGTTACCGGATTCTTACACAAAACAGAGGAATGCAAACATGGAAGAACTGGCAGGAACCAACTGGGATAAGATTCAGTGATAACAACTGGGATCAAAAACAACTCCACCTAAGGTCCATTTAATCTTAGAAGCCATAGTTCCTATTGTAGCCTATTGTATAGTCTACCTTCCCCCTAGGCCATTGTAAATACTTGTATCTGGGTGTAACTCAGCTAGCTATAGTTCTAATTATCTACTCTGGTTCCTCCTCAGGTCCTTCTTCCTAGATAATGGTGAATCCCTGTGTAGGGCAGTGACTTAGCTACCCATGCTCAAGGTCGGATCAAGGACTGCCTAGAATCTAACAGCTATATGTCAAAAAATTCAATCCTTAGAAGTACTTATAATAAAGTGATACTAAGGGAAAGCACACAGATCCGTTTATCAACTAAAGCAAGGACGTTGGAGCATTCGTTATGCAGGATGCCGCGGTTCCAGGAGACGAAGTTTCCTTGAACTTTTTGCCTCGGACAGCGCCCAGATTTTGGGGTCCTGTTGTGCTTGTCACTACTGAAGTGGATGTAGCAGGCACCCTTAAAGAAAACCAAACCTGCCTCTGCCAGCAGCTATTAATTCCCCAAAGGTCCTTATCTCGACAAAGGACTTGGTCCTCACCTCACCCCACCTCACATCATCTCCCCTCACCTCACATCTTCATGCTGAGACTTTTACCTGGCTTGAATTTGCACAGGTGTCATGCATGCTCTGACATATGAATTCATATATGCAACTGCCCTGTTCTTTATAAAAACAGTTACCTTGATACCATCTACAACCTCTAGGGAATAAGATGTCTGTGCCTCCTTGTCCAAAACTATCTCTGGGTTTGGCCAGGGAGACCATAATATAAATATCCCAATTATGGCTCAACATTTCATCTTTTCAATCTTATGTTGACTAGTTGGGTTCTCTGTGTTAATTGCCGTCTACCTGAGGAAACAAAGCTAACCTCCTAACATATAGGTATAGAGATAAGTCATTGGGAATTTTTTTCCAGGTTTTTATTTTTAATTACAACTTTTTCCATTTTTTTTAAATTTAGATATTTTATGTATTTACATTTCAAATGTTATTCCCTGTCTGGGTTTCCCATCTGGAAGTCCCCTCTCCTACAACCCCTCCCCCTGCTATAAGAATGCTTCACATCCCACCCCACCCACTACCACCTCACCACCCTGGCATTCCCCTATACTGGAAATCGAGCCTTCACAGGTCCAAGGGTTTCTCCTCCTATTGATACTAGAAAATGCCATCCTTTGCTCCATAAGTGGCTAGACCCATGGGTCCCTCCATGTGTACTCTTTGGTTGGTGGCTTAGTCACTGGGAGCTCTGGGGTACTGGTTGGTTGGTCTTGTTTCTCCTATGGGGCTGAAAACCCCATCAGCTCCTTCAGTCCTTTCTCTAAGTCCTCCACTGGGGACCCAGTGCTAAGTCCAAACGTTGGCTGAGAACACACCCTCCTCTCTATTTGTCAGGCTCTGGCAGAGCCTCTCAGGAGACAGCTATAATAGGCTCCTGTCAGCAAGCAATTCTCGGCATCCCAATAGTGTCTACCTGCCTGTCACTGTACCAATACCATGTGGTTTTTATCACTATTGCTTTGTAGTATAGCTTGAGGACAGTGATGGTGATTTCCTCAGAATTTCTTTTATTGTTGAGAATGGTTTTTGTTATCCTCAGTTTTTAGGGGTTTTGTTTGGTTGGTTGGTTATTCCAAATGAATTTACAAATTACTTTTTCTAACTCTATGAAGAATTGGGTTGGAATTTTGATGGGCATTGCATTGAATTAGTAGATTGCTTTCAGCAAGATGGCAATTTTCACTATATTAATCCTGCCAATCTATGAGCATGGGAGATTTTTTTCCATCTTCTGAGATCCACTTCGATTTCTTTCTTCAGAGACTTGAAGTTCTTATCATACAGATCTTTCACTTCCTTAGAGTCACACCAAGGTATTTTATATTATTTGTCACTATTATGAAGGGTGTTGTCTCCCTAATTTCTTTATCAGCCTGTTTATCCTTTGAGTAGAGGAAGGCTACTGATTTGAGTTAATTTTATATCCAGCCACTTTGCTGAAGTTGTTTATCAGCTTTAAGAGTTCTTTGGTGGAATTTTTTGGGGTCACTTAAGTATACTATCTTTTCATCTGCAAATAGCGATACTTTGACTTCTTCCTTTCCAATTTTTATCCCTTTGACCTCCTTTTGCTGTCTAATTGCTCTGGCTAGGACTTCGAGTACTATATTGAATAGGTAGGGAGAGAATAGGCAGCCTTCTCTAGTCCCTGATTTGAGTGGCATTACTTCAAGTTTCTCTCCATTTAGTTTGATGTTGGCTACTAGTTTGCTGTCTATTGCTTTTACTGTGTATAGGTATGGGCCTTGAATTCCTGATTTTTCCAAGGCTTTTACCATGAAGGGGTGTTGAATTTTGTCAAAAGCTTTCTCAGCATCTAATGAGATGATCTTTTTTTTTTTTCTTCCTTTGAGTTTGTTTATGTAGTGGAATACATTGATGGATTTCCCTATATTGAACGATCCTTGCATCCCTGGGATGAAGCCTACTTGATGGTGGTGAATGATCATTTTGCTGTGTTCTTGGATTTGGTTTGCAAGAATTTTATTGAGTATTTTGGCATTGATATTCATAAAGGAAATTGGTCTGAAGTTCTCTTTCTTTATAGGGTCTTTGTTTGGTTTAAGTACAGTGTAATTGTGGCTTCAAAGAAAGAATTGGGTAGTGTTCCTTCTGTTTCTATTTTGTGGAATAGTTTGAAGAGTATTGGTATTAGGTCTTCTTTGACAGTTAGATTAATTTCTGCACTAAACACATCTGGTCCTTGGCTCTTTTTGGTTGCGAGACTTTTAATAAGTGCTTCTATTTCTTTGGGGGTTAACAGGGTTGTTTAGATTGTTTCTTTGATCCTGATTTAACTTTGGTACCTGGTATCTGTCTATAAAGTTGTCCAATTCATCCAGATTTTGTAGGTTTGTTTTTGTCTTTGTTTTTGTTGTTATTGTTGTTGTTGTTTTTGAGTACAGGCTTTTGTAGTAGGGTCTGATGATTTTTTACATTTTCTCAGTTTCTGTTGTTAGATCTCCCTTTTCATTTATGTTTTGTTAATTTGGATACTGTCTCTGTGGTCTCTGGTTAGTCTGGCTAAGGATTTATCTATCTTGTTAATTTTCTCAAAAACCCAGCTCCTGGTTTTGCTGAATCTTTGTGTAGTTCTTTTTGTTTCTACTTGGTTGATTTCAGCCTTGAATTTGAGTATTCCCTGCCTTCTACTCCTCTTGGGTGTATTTGCTTCTTTTTGTTCTAGAGCTTTCTGTTGTGTGGTTAAGCTGCTAGTGTATGCTCTCTCCAGGAGAGCAATGTGTTTTCCTCTTATCACTGCTTTCATTGTGTCTCATAAGTTTGGGTATGTTGTGCCTTCATTTTCAATAAATTCTAAAAAGTTTTTAATTTCTTTCTTTATTTCTTCCTTGACCAAATTATCATTGAGTAGGGTATTGTTCAGCTTCCACGTGTATGTGGACTTTCTGTCATTTTTGTTGTTATTGAAGACCACTCTTGGTCTGTAATGTTCTGATAGGATTAGTTCACTCTTCTTGTATCTGTTGAGGCCTGTTTTGTGACTGGCTAAATGGTTAATTTTGAAAACAGTACCATGAGGTGCAAAAAGAAGGTAGTATATTTTTGTTTTTTAAGATGAAATGTTCTATAGATATCTGTTAAACCCATTTGGTTCATAATTTCTGTTAGTTTCACTGTGTCTTTGTTTAGTTTCTGTTTCCATGATCTGTCCATTGCTGAGAGTGAGGTATTAAAGGCTCCCACCATTATTATGTGGGGTGCAATGTGTGCTTTGAGCTTTAGTAAAGCTTCTTTTATAAATGTGGGTGCCCTTGTATTTGAAACATAAATGGTCAGAATTGAGAGTTCATCTTGGTAGATTTTTATCCTTTGATGAGTATGAGTTATCGTTTCTTATATATTTTTTTTATAACTTTTGGTTGAAAGTCAATTTTATTTGTTATTTGAATGACTACTGCAGCTTGTCTATTAAAGCCATTTGCTTCAAAAATTGCTTCCCAGCCTTTTAACTCTGAGGTAGTGTCTGTCTTTATCACTGAGGTGAATTTCCTGTATGTAGCAAAATGCTGATCCTGTTTACATATCTACTCTGTTATTTTATGTCCTTTTATTGGGGAATTGACTCCATTGATGTTAAGAGTTATTAAGGAATAGTGATTGTTGTTTTCTGTTATTTTTGTTGTTAGAGGTAGAATTTTGGGTTTGTTGAAAGAAAATTACTCTTTTCCTTTTTCTAGGATGTAGTTTCCCTCCTGGTGTTGGAGTTTTCCATCTATTATCTTTTGTAGGGCTGGATTTGTAGAAAAATATTGTGTAAATTTGGTTTTGTCATGGAATAGCTTGTTTTTTTTCCACCTATTGTAATTGAGAGTTTTGCTGGATATAGTAGCCTGAAATGGCATTTGTGTTCTCTTAGGGTCTCTATGACATCTGCCCAGGATCTTCTAGCTTTCATAGTCTCTATTAAGAATTCTGGTGTAATTCTAATAGGTCTGCCTTTATATGATACTTGATGTTTTTTCCTTACTGCTTTTAATATTCTTTCTTTGTTTTTCTGCATTTGGTGGTTTGACTATTATGTGACAGGAGGAATTTCTTTTTTTTCTTTTTTTTTAAGAGAAATTCTTCATTTACATTTCAAGTGTTATCCCAAAAGTCCCCTATACCCACCCCTGCCCTGCTCCCCTCCCCTCCCCCTCCCACTATTTGGCCCTGGCATTCCCCTGTACTGGGGTATATACACATTGCTAGACCAAGGGCCTTTCTTCCCGAATAATGGCCAACTAGGCCATCTTCTAATACATATGCAGCTAGAGACATGAGCTCTTGGGGTTCTGATTAGTTCATATTGTTGTTCCATCTATAGGGTTGCAGACCCCTACAGCTCTTGGGTACTATCCAGCTCCTACATTGGGGACCCTGTGTCCTGCCCTATAGATGGTTGTGAGCATCTACTTCTGTATTTGTCAGGGACTGTCAAAGCCTCACAGGAGACAGCTATATCAGGGTCCTTTCAGCAATATCCTGCTGGTGTGTGCAGTAGTGTCTGCATTTGGTGGCTGATTATGTGATGGACCACCCGGGTGGGGCACTCTCTGGATGGTCCATCCTTTTGTTTAGCTCCAAACTTTGTCTCTGCACCTCCTTCCATGCGTATTTTAATCCCTATTCTAGGGAGGAATGAAGTATCCACGCATTGGTCTTTCTTGATTTTCTTGTGTTTTGGAAATTGTATCTTGGGTATTCTAGGTTTCTGGGCTAATATCCGCTTATCAGTGAGTGCATATTAAGTGACTTCTTTTGTGATTGGGTTACCTCACTCAGGATGATATCCTCCAGATACATCCATTTACTCAAGAATTTCATGAATTCATTGTTTTTAATAGTTGAGTAGTACTCTATTGTGTAAATGTACCACATTTTCTGTATCCATTCCTCTGTTGAGGCACATCTGGGTTCTTTCCAGCTTCTGGCTATTATAAATAAGGCTGCTATGAACATAGTGGAGCATGTGTCCTTGTTACCAGTTGGAATATCTTCTGGAATTTCTTTTATGGTCCAATTTATTTGGAGTTCTGTAGACTTCTTGTATGGTTATGGGCATCTCTTTCTTTAGGTTAGGAAAGTTTTCTTCTATAAGTTTATTGAAGATCTTTATTGACCCTTTAAGTTGGGAATCTTCATTCTTTACCTATTATCCTTAGCTTTGATCTTTTCTTTGTGTCCTGGATTTCCTGGATGTTTGAGGTTAGGAGCTTTTTGCATTTCACATTTTCTTTGACTGTTGTGTCAATGTTTTCCATGGTATCTTCTGCACCTGAGATTTTCTCTTCTATCTCTTGTATTCTATTGGTGATACTTGCATCTATGTCTCCTGATCTCTTTCCTATGTTTTCTATCTCCAGGGTTGTCTCCCTTTGTGATGTCTTTATTGATTTTATTTCCACTTTTAGATCCTGGATGCTTTTGTTGAATTCCTTTACCTGTTTAGTTGAGTTTTTCTGTAATTCTTTAAGGGAATTTTGTGTTTCCTCTTTAAGGGCTTCTACTTGTTTACCCGTGCTCTCCTGTATTTCTTTAAGTGAGTTATTTATGCCCTTCTTATCAGGAGATGGATTTTTAAATCCAAATCTTGCTTTTCTGGCATTTTGGGGTATTCAGTACTTCCTGTGGTATGAGAAGTAGTTTCTTTTTTTTTAAGATTTATTTATTATTATATATAAGTACACTGTAGCTGACTTCAGATGCACCAGAAGAGGTCATCAGATCTTATTATGGGTGATTGTGAGCCACCATGTGGTTGCTGGAATTTGAACTCAGGACCTTCGGTAGAGCAGTCAGTGTTCTTACTCACTGAGCCATCTCTCCAGCCTGAGAAATAGATTCTGATGATGCCAAGTAGCGTTGGTTTCTGCTGCTTGGGTGCTTGAGCTTGCCTCTTGCCTTCTGGTTATCTCTGGTGTTAGTTGGTCTTGATGACTCTGACTGGAGCTTGTCCCTCCTGTGGGCCTGTGAGCCTCTGTTCTTAGGTGTGTCAGCACTCCTGGGGAGACCAGCTCTCTCTAGATGGGATTTGGCTACAGAGGGTGTGGGATAGCCTTAACTCCAGGGCACAGATGGAGACTGGAAGTAACCTGTCCCCAGCTTCTCTGCAGTTTCTTTGCCCTGTGTTTTTCTGTTGGACAGTAATTGGGGCAAATGTAGTGGTCTCACCTGTGGGATTAGAAGTGAGAACACTCCTGGGAGACCATCTCTTGAGGCAGAATTTGGGTATGGAGGACTATGGGATAGCCTTAGCTCTCTGTCACAGATGGAGACTGGAAGGGGACTTGTTTTAATACTATGCCCATTTAGTGAAATAATACTAGTAGGTTCTGCCATACAACCTATAACTTACCTAGTCTTATCTTCTTAACCCAGATAATCATGCCAGTAATGGGAACTGTCTCATTGAACAGGCCTTAAATACAACCAGAAAGTTATTCTCATAGCTACACATCTGGCACATGGTTACTATCTAGAACATACAGACAACTCAAAAGTCTACAGCTCATGAAAGAAAGCATCTCAATTAAACATTGGTCCAAGGAACCAAAATACAAAGTTCTCAATAAACAAAATGTAAATATCTGGGAAAAATACTTAAGAAGTTTTATCATTTCTTTTTATGTAGGTGGGTGTTTTAAGAAACTTTAATGCTGTCAAAGCCTTTAGCATCTATTATCCTTCTCCATTGTTTCTCCTTACCTGTTCTTCCACCTCACACCCCATTTCATTTGTCCTTCCATTTAGGTTAATCCCCTTTTATAACATTCCATTCTATCTCCTTCCCTTGCAAGCCCACTGTTCACTCCATAGCCTCTTATTATTTTCATAACCTCTGTGGGTATTATAAATGAGCAACACATATCTGACTCAAAGCTCATATCCACATATGGGAGAAAACAGATGATATTTGTTTTTCTGTGAATGAGCTTCATCACTCAAAATGCTCGTTTTTAAATTTCATCCACTTATTTATGAGTTTTATGAATTTGTTTTTCATAAGAGCTGAAAATAATTCATTGTGTAAATACACATATTTATTATGTGTATATTGTATATTAAAATATATAGACTATTTTCTGTTTTGTAGATATTGGAAATAGAGCAGCAGTGAGCATGGAGAAGCCCTTTATCTCTGCAGTATGAATCAGATTACTTTGGGTATATGCCCTGGAGCAGCATAGCTACATCGTGTGGTAGAAATATTTCTAGCTTTGTGGGTTATTTAAAACCTATAGACATGTCTTAAAATATGTACACACAAACGCATAAAAGAATTAAATGTAGTTACCCTATAATAGGGTAACAGTGCTCCTATAAGACCTTATATATTAGAAAATAAAATCTCCAGTACTGAGATGTCTTTCTGAGTTGATTACCAGTGGGCTTTGGCCGAGACACCCCTAAGCACAGTGGGCTGTTGCTCTTTCTCTCAGTAATCCTTCTGAACCTGGTGCTAAGACTCTTTTGCTGAACTCACTACATACTTGAATCATAAACTGGAGAAATGAAGCAGGTACTGATTTGGATAATGTTCAGTGACTAGCATGTATAGTTTAGAAAGGTGTTATGTAGGCTATCAGAGAGAAATAGCCTTACTTAGCTTCAATTGATGTGAATGACATCAGTGACTGTAAATGCTCTCTGATGTAATAGCAACATGAATTCTATGGAAATATCCAGCTTTCTTCCTATAGAAACTATACTATGAGGTGTCTTGCCTTCTAAAGCAATGTTTCTAGAATATATCATCTTTTTTTGTCAACCTCAGCACCTAGGTTGCTATATGATAATTAGCTATTTGCTGGAAATGTAACAAAATCTTAAATCTCCTTTGTTGATTTTGCATCTTTTATAACCTAATACCCTATGCCTTTTATTGTAATAATCTCTGGGAAAAACAAAACAGTGCTTCCATTTCAGTGTGATAAATGTATAAACTATTTCAGTGTGATAAATGTATAGATGACAGAACAGGGCTTTGCAATTCAGTGAGTAGATTGAACATTGAACCCACACATACTGTAAATATTTATATAGGAAGAAGGGATAATGTTCCAAAATTTTATTCTTTTAAGTCTTCAGAATCCAGAAAGATGAATCACTTGTCCTGTCTGTTATACTAAACGGAAACAGAGAACTATGTTTAATTTATCTGGCTCAGTATTACAAAGCCTTTTAGCCATTTCATTCCATTATATTCCTCTTGAAATATTTGCTTGGGTAAGAAGAAGCAAATATTGGGTTTTACAGTCCATTTACTGTGATAACAGTGATGATAATCTAACATCACGGAACTGAAGCCTATTTCCTAAGAAGAATTTCCTCTCCAGGTACAATGTCCTCAATAGTGTGCCTCATCTCACACTCCGTCAATTTATATTTCTTGAAACTTGGTGGAATAAACACAAATACAACCCCATACCCAATACTTTGGTAAAGCTAATTTTTATGAATTAGCTTAAGCCATTTATACTCACTACTGAAAAACTTTCTTGATTGATTCAATCTTTAATGCAAAGTGTGACATGTATACAATGTTGCTATGATACACAGGTGGCCCATGTCACATGGAAACAACAATGTTACTGGCAAACAAGCTATTTCTTTCCAATGAAGGGAGAATTAAAGCAGGTACTTATAGGAAGGAGGTATCTGTAATGTTCTGTTCTTAATGGAGGACTGGAGAATGTAGAATTTAGCCCGAAACTACACCCTAGAATAGAAGGTTGATTGGCTTTCCAGTGGGAAATTACTTCTTCACTTTTATTTATTTATTTATTTTTATTAGATATTTTCTTTATTTGCATTTCAAATTTTATCCCCTTTCCTCATTTCCTCTCTGAAAAGCCCCCTATTTCATTCCCCCTCCCCCTGATCATGCCCTCCTGCTTCCCTACCCTGGCATTCCCCTACAATGGGGCATGGAGCCTTCACAAGGCCAAGCGCCTCTCTCCTCTCATTGATGTCCCACAAGGCCATCATCTGCTACATATGTGGCTGAAGCCTTGAGTTCTTCTTTGTGTATTCTTTGGTTGGTGGTTTCATCCCTGGAAGCTGTGAGGTAGTGGTTGGTTCATATTGTTGTTCCTCCTATGAAGCTGCAAAACCCTTCAGCTCCTTGGGTCTTTCTCTAGCTTCTACATTGGGGACCCTGTGCTCAGTCCTATGGATGGCTGTGAGCTTCCACTTCTGTATTTGTCAGGCACTGGTAGAGCCTCTCAGAAAACAGCTATATCAGGGTCCTGTCAGCAAGCACTTGTTGGCATCCACAATAGTGTCTGGGTTGGTAACTATATGGGATGGGTCCCCAGGTGGGACAGTCACTGGATGACCTTTCCTTCAGTTTCTGCTCCAAACTTTGTCTCTTTATCTCCTCCCATGGGGACTTTGATCCCCCTTCTAAGAAGGACTGAAGTATCCACACTATGGTCTTCCTTCTTGAGCTTCATGTGATCTGTGAGTTGTATCTTAGGTATTCTGAACTTCTGGGCTAATATCCACTTATCAGTGAGTTTGTATTCTCGATAAATTTACTTTTCCTAGTATTTAAAAGGTTTACAGCATCAATCTCTTATGGAGATAGTCTAATCCACCCAGTAAATACGATAACCACATGGAAGTGACCTCAAGTGCCCTACTTCTACCTGTGCAAAGCCCCATTTCTCTAGCTCATGGAGAGATAGCAAGAAAGCTTTCCTACAACATGGGAGTACATTAGATGTTCTATTGATGTACTACAAGGTTTAATAAAATTATGAAAATGAACTAATTTGAAAGCCCCAATGATAGGATTTATATACGGATTTTAGAAATCCCCAAAATAATGGCAAATTAACTACATGCAGTACACATTTTCCACGGATATCATGTTTTGATGTAATATTCAATAAATGCTATTGGGCATATCTGTATTTATTCTAGAACCCTTCAGCTCTAATACTCATGAGGTTTTATAATGATTCCTTACTACACTTCAAAAGGATTAAAAAATGTTTTTCCTTAGAGGTTTGGCTGTTGAGACATTAACCAGGCAAACAGAAAAGTAGTTGAGCTACTAAAAACCTACAGGGATTCTATAAGAAATTCTCTTGCAAGAACATTCTATTTTGAAAATTATTTAATAACGTAAAAACAGAGCTGGATTGTGGTGGCGCATGCCTTTAATCCCAGCACTTGGGGGGCAGAAGCAGGCAGATTTCTGAGTTCGAGGCCAGCCTGGTCTACAAAGTGAGTTCCAAGACAGCCAGGGCTATACAGAAAAAAACCTGTCTCAAAAAACAAAACAAAATTAATTAACTAATGTAAAAAACAATTGGGTTGCATACAAAGTTACTAAATTAAAATGCACCATTTGCTTTTGTCCAGTAATGGAAGTTTAAAAAACGATCAAGTTAACTCCTAGAAAGATTCAGGAAATGAAGGTAAAAGTGGGTATATTGAATATTTGAGATATTAGACAATCATTTAATATACAACTCTAAGTTCAGTTATGTCACCCAAAATTCACATGCCAAGGTCCCTATTACCCTCAGACAAGATTAAGATTCCAAGTTGGAATCTTTAATGTCAACTCCTGGTGCATTTGTTTATTAATTTAGAAAACACTAAATAATTCAGATTTCTTTGAGATATTAACAAAATCAGTGCAGACTTTTTAGCTCCTTACTGATATGTTTCTGGTTGGAACAAACTGGCTATGTGAAATGTTAGATGCTTATCCTAACAGAGCTAAAACCTTGGTATACAAATTCATCTCCCATCACTTATAATAATTCCACTGCTATTGTCCAAGCAGACATTTATCATTTTATATATGAAAAGACATTAGAGTAGTGCATTTCTCTGTGGAGTGGGGGAATATTTTCTGAATTTCCGTCCCTCTAGAGTACCATATAATGAGATCTTCTAAGCCAATGCTGAGCTGCAATGTAAAATCCTGTGTAATGAGCCATAGAAAGCTCTGTGTGGCCCCTATGGGACAACTCCAAGAGATCAGGACTCCTCCTCCATCCACTGCCACCCCAGGCAGTGCCTTCTGGTCAGGGTCTGCCATGAAAGGACAAGTAGAGCCCATGTCCGAAAAGCTGGCACTCTTCATATCAGCACAAAGCAAGCAGCAGAATACAAATTGTCAGCTTTGCTCCAGGAATGTCTTTGTTTACAGTGCCAGGGAAGAATTCTTAAAAGCTTGCCACATTTGCATTGAGTCTGTCATTCACAGATCTAATTTTCATTCCTGCCCTGTAAAATAATCTTGTGTTCCATTGAAAAATATATTTTTTACAAGGTTAATATCATTGTCAGAAAATGCAGGCATCAAGCAGACATTAGAAGGAATGAAGTTTGCTTAATGAAATGAGGGGGGGCAATAACATTCATTCGAAGGAGCTTATTTGATAACACAGGCAAATATAGAATTTCTCAGGCAATTCTGATGGAATTTGCATGTAAATTTTGTAGCTAAACTTTAATTTTCTTTGACCAATAATGTTTTTCACCTTAGCTCATTTTCTATGTAAAATGTCTTTCAAGTGGAAGAATGTCTTTGTTGAATGCCTTCAGAGTCACAGAATGCACTGTAACCAAAGGGATGCATTAGAGACTGTCCACTGACCCTTCTCTGGTTGCAGATTGTGAGACTAGAACTGCAGACTAAGAAGATAACAGAGGAGTCTGTGATTAAAACCTAGCTTCTTTCATCAAGCCTTCATTACTGGGAAAATAGTACATGGATTTATATTCATGTCAAGCTTGCTGTTGATAAGCAATGGGTCATATAAAGGTTATTCCTACAGAAATGTCTGTTGTCTTCACTTTGAACTCTGGTGATTGCTGCTTTTTCAAGTATTCCCCTCTACAATAATAAAATGATTTTAAGGTAATATATAAAAGATTATTCAAAAAAACCCTCCTTTGCTGAAATTATCACGTATCTCTTCTCTTCCAGCTTCCAGCTGTTGGAGGACACTTGTCATTTACCATCTCATATGATCTTGAAGAAGAGGAAGACGATACAGAAAAAATTCTTCAGCTGATGATTATCTTTGAGGTAGGAAAATAAATGTGTCACTTTCCAAACATATGCTATCCTTATTTACCTTCGGTCATTCACACTGCTTGTAATACAACTTGGCTGACAAACATTTACACACTATGAAAGAATATATAACTTAGCAATTTCGTGCCATGCACATGTTTTAATCTGAAACATATCAAGAAAATAAAAATAAATGAGTTCTGATGAAAAAGGAGACTATTTAGAAATACTTTGAAACTGAAAGCTAAAATATGATCATATTTCCATGCTGATAAGTTTGCATGATCCATGTGTTTAGGTCAGCACTGATTTATGTAACGTGTTATATTGTAGGTTCTCTTGTTTGCTTTTTGCTTCAGTAGTCAAAAAAAAAGCGGGGGGGGGGGAGGGGAGTTAACTTACTTGTTGAGCTGTTGGTAACTACTGACTTCAAAATCTTACTTTAGGAAGAAAAGATACAAGATAAGCTGCATTTGAGAACTAGGAAGACCTTCATGGTTCCAAATGCTTTTATAGTCACATGCTTAGAACTCTTATATCCTTGCACTATGGTGATATATTCTTCAGTCACATATGTACCCATAGGCACACACATGCATGTGGGTTAGTGGTACCAAATGGAAGGTGCTGATTAAGCTTCAGGCTCTGTTCTTGCCAAGAGACTTCCTTGTTTTGGGTCAGTGTCAGAATGACAACAGTACTCTCTCAGAGTGAATTTCTTTCTGAATAGAATGAAGTAATTTAGGATTCATATGAACAAAAAAACCACATGTGTATCTTGTGACACTTTGAAGATAAAAGTTCTCTTATGCATAAAGATTAAGAGATGATGTATTGCCAGACAGCAGTGGCACACACCTTTAATCCCAGCACTTGGAAGGTAGAGGCAGACAGATTTCTGAGTTTGAAGCCAGCCTGGTTTATAGAGTGAATTCCAGGATAGCCAGGGCTACACAGAGAAGCCCTGTCTTGGAAAGATGGGGAGGGTGTATCTCTAAAATGTTAAATGAAAATAGTTACTTGAATGCCCTCATTAAATGTAAATGATTCTTATCAAGAGGCCACTGTCCTATTTTGAATGTTCAAGTGCAGATCTTTCCTTTTGTAGAAATGTAAAATCTTTTTATATACATGTTAATGAAAGTTCCCTCCCTAATTTCTCTAATTCTTATCTCTGCCATAAATATATGATACTTTCATGCTTCTATGAAGCAAAACTATTTGTAATGTCATATGCATATGAGATGTATATTACTTCAATTAATAGAGAATGCAAGTATATACAAAATTATGATGGTAGACTTTGTAATGGAGTAGATGAAGAGTGATCTTCATGTTGCTTAGTCTTTGCTTCATGTGCACCAGATATATGCTAAATGATGGAGAATACTGACCTTAAGTTAGAGCCCTCATGAGGATAATCTCGAGTAGAGAAACAAAATTCAGAGGTCCATTCTAGTTTTTGTACCTTTCTTGCAATTTTAACTACATATACTTTCTTTTTCCCCCTTTAGGGAAATAACTTAAGAATCAGCACAGCCAATAAGGAGGTGTACTTAGAGCCATCTGAAGAACACGTTGAGGAGGTGTCACTCAAAGAAGAGGCC
This sequence comes from Mus minutoides, assembly GCA_902729485.2. NCBI lineage: Eukaryota > Metazoa > Chordata > Mammalia > Rodentia > Muridae > Mus > Mus minutoides. Next base: position 39,545 of record LR752269.1, on the reverse strand, counting down.
TTCACCATACATGGAACAAATTTGCCAGTCACTAGAAAAGATTTCATGATTGTTCTCACAAATTTGGAGAGAGTCCTTATGCAAATCACATACAATTTAGGGATGGACGCCATCTTCAGGTAAGATCTAGACCTCCACCTCCCCGAGTCATGTGTATTTGAGGCAAACAAAGGTATATCAGAAAAGCACATTTTAAAAGGTGTAGGTTTGTGAATTTAAGCAAAAAAAAAAAAAAAAAAAAAATAAGCATAAGTTCTGGCTACAACCTTTAAATTTTAAATATTGAGAAAAATGTATTAGACTTCTAATAATGATAAATCCTCTACAATTTTTAATGACCCCCTATTGACAAACTAAAAGATAATTTCCTTTATGGCATCTCAGATTGTGAAATATTGGAGATAAATGATTGCAAGGTGCTCATATTCAGAAAGTGAGTTGTAAATTTTTTTCTATTAATTAATTAACTAGTTTCTAATAGTATCTAGATTGTAATAAGAAATAGAGGCCTCTTCACTTACATAATTACACATATCTTTACAAAACACTGTGATACTATGATAGGAAAGAGTAGGAGATCTTGAAAATTAAATAAACTCTATTGATCTTAGCAATTTATTGGTATTCGTGGAACCTTGATTTTAATTTCAATAATGCCACTAAAAATATATATCTTAGGGGTGTGGTTAAAATGATACTTAATTTGGACATTTTAAAAAGCTAGTTTCATTTTAGTATACATATATTTTACTATAAAGAAAGAACCATGACTTGAGCGAAACTGATTTCCAAAGTCTGACTAAAATCTCCTGTTTCTAATTTAGAAACAATGGTATCCTGTCTGATAAAAATTTCATTTCATATATATTGGAATATGGTTTTCCTACTTTTGAACATCTAGTTAGTAAGACAAAATATCATTGCACCTTCATTCTCAATCAGATTAAGTTGGAAGACTAAGTTTGATGTCACATGGACAACTGGTATACCTTTATTCAGAGCCATAGTTCCTACTCTGGAAATTTCAGTAGCAGAGTCTACCATAATTATTTGCTAGTGCTGCTGAGCTTGTCTTTCACTTGTAATATTTCAGCAAATTCCAATCATCATTATCATTTCCCAAAGGAGGGAGCTGCAGATTCATAAACAAAATCATTGCCAAACAATGTACCTCTTTTGCATAGACAATTCTGCTAGAAGCTGAGTTAAAGTGCTATAAAGATGAGAGGCAGTACTTAGGAATTAATTATGTTTTTCCCGTTTAGTAAATAGAGATTGTCATGATGTTTAAACAGTATAAAGAAATGAGTCCTCCAGCTTTCAAAGTGAATGACAACCGAATTGACCAAGAGTGGCTGGAGAGTTTATTTCTTGTTGTTAGCATTGTTTCTCAGGCAAGTTAATTCAAAGACACTTCCTCCTGATTTATGTCAGACAATTTCAAAGTCTACCCATCTCAAAAGCACTAGTTTCATTTAAATCCTTCTGGGGTTCTCTCTGAAGTTACGAATGTGGTCATGGAGTGTGGCTATGTGGACAGACTTAGCAGCTTTTCAAGCAGGTGACTGCTTTTTGCCACCCTTATTTTTGATGTGCTGAGGTCCAAAAAGTGGAGATAGAGTCAGCTTGAAGCCCCAGCTCATTCTAGGAGAACAGAAAGTCAGCATGAATCCCGAATCAGTAAGCTTGCCATACTTTATTTATCTCTGATCTACCAATAAATTGAGTCATATTTGTAAAACACTGCTTGAACTGATTTCAACTTGTGTTTCACAGTAGGCTTCTGAGTTTGGTATGTTTTTGTGTAAGCACAAGGAAATTGAAGTTATTGCAACAACAATTCATATTTAGACTTACTGAAGGGTAGTTATCTCAGCAAAATGGGCTTAGGTTTGCCCAGTTACACGGTTAGGTGGAATTAAATAGGAAACTGAGCTGTGGATCAAGGATTTTGACTTCTGTTTCTGACACAGCTACTTAACAGTTGTAAACATGAATATGGCTTTGACCTCTTTGTGCTCCAGTCACTTCATTTCTGAAACAAGAAAGACAATTGCCTCGCCAACTTCAGAAGGTCACTTTGGGAATGGAATTAGAGAATTGCTAAAATACTTTTCTAACAGAAAATATGCCAGCACATATGAAGTATTTATATCTGACCAATCTCATTACAGGTGAATATGCTTTCTATAAATATCATTTAGACTTGAAGACATTCAGCATATGAAATATTCTGTCATATCCACAACTGATTGTTTACTGCCATGCCTATCCAGAACGCTGAAAGGTTCACTCAGTATGGCTAGTTGATGCCCTCTTTATGAATAGATGAATAGAAAACATAAATATACATTATTTTTTCCGAAGGTAAGATTAAAGAATGGATCAGTGGCTTAGCACATAAGCCATCAGTACCATTTTGGATACCTAGCTTCCTCATAAATCTCCAGTGAAGATGAAGACTTGCCTGGAATCCTATTACTTAAGTAGAGATAGGATTGTTCCCTAAAGCAAGCTAGACTAGAAAAATTGATTAACTCCAGGCCTAAGTGAAAGACCTGTCTCAGAATGTGAAGTGGATATCTATCCAGGAAGACATCCAGTATCAACCTCTGGCTCCAAATACATACTCATTTGTACATATATTCATGTATATGCACACATACACATACACATACACACACATACAAATATCAAAATAAAGAAATGTAAGATAAATCAAGTACTTGCATGTATTTCTCCTTTAAGTTATCCAACTCTTGGCTTTAGTAACATCCTTGACAATTAACTTAAGCAAAATAATTCCCAAGTCCCTATAAGACATACAACTCTGCACAAACTTTCTTCCTTCTGCCCCCACAATAGACTTTATTATAGTTCACTAAAATTTACTCCTTTGGATATTATTGTGTTTCCCTTGACTCCTGAGAGCAGAAGATGTGGTTTGGCTAATACAATGGGAACCAATGTGATTTGCATCTTCCCTCAACTGGAACATTGAACTACCAGTGTTAAGACTTCCTAGGGTTTATTGAGCAACCAGAAAATAAACAACCTTGAATTCCAACCAGACATGGAGGTCAGCATTCTGACTTTTCAACATCTTCTAATAACTGAAGAAAGGTTAATTTTTAGAAATCCTCCTACAGGCCTGGATCAGCTATCAGAATTTGAAGTAGCTACCATGATAGAATCAAGTCCATTGTGACTTTTTCAATATACATTTCAAATGCATTGATTGAATGCAAACAAATACAAAATATTTAAAAATACACATTTAAAATATTTATTTTATTATACTATTGCTTTGCCTGTTTGTATCTTGATGTACCATATGAACAGCTGGTGCCTTAGAATCCATAAGAGAGTGTAGTTCACCTGGAGCTGGAGTTCTAGGCAGGTATGTGCTGCTTCGTAGGTGCTAGGAATCAAGCCTGGGTCCTCTGGCAGAGCAGCCAGTGCCTCTTAACTGATGAGCCATGTTTTCAGCCCCACTTGAAAATGTTATTATTTGATATATAGCAGTTATACATATTGATGAGCTTCATAATTAATTTTATTCAGATATATTGTGCCTTTTGAACTCACTCTTATACAGAACCCTTTAAAGCCAAGATATTTTTATGTGAATTCCATAGTGAGTTTAGGAGTTTTGTATTGAATAGAATTTGATAGAATTTGTATTATAAATTGTCTAGGAAAAGCCTTAAGAGCAAAATCATCTGATAATCAGAGACATGGAGTTGATGATTACATACTTTGTCCATACATTTGAAATGAACCATCCAGGTGTCCATATTTTAAAGAAATATGTTGACAAGGACACTAGGACTTAAACATATTAAAAGAACATACTTTTATCCTGCTCTTGATGAGAAATAGAGCCAGAGCTTAAGCCCACAAGCATTTCATCCAAAGTCTTTAACATGAATCTGTAAATATTTGACTCATTCAGTCTGCAAACACATACTGAGCATTTCACATGTGCATCTGCCTAAATTTCAGTGGTCAGCCTTGTAAACTGGTGGAAGCAATATCTGAATTTCTGGACTAAAGATGAGGGGAGGGGTGAGGTATAGCATCTGATTTAGCAGCATACGTTGGGATGCAATGCAATGTGGAACAATGAACTCAAAGAAAGAATAATCCAGAATAGAAGCAAGATGAATATATTTATAATAATATAATGTACACTGCAATATGAGCAAACACTTTGTGTATTTGGATGGCTAAGGAAAAGGAGGTGAAATCTTACACTAGCATTTTATGTTTTTAGAAATGCCTGTAGTAGCATCAGAATCTATCATATATTTCTTCTACTTGACATAGATCAAAATGTTGGGAGAAGAACTGAGGAGATGAAATTGCTTAGTAAATGCACTGCTTGGCTCACAAGCATGAGGACTAGAATTTAGAGCCCTAGCAGCAATTCTCAACTATAATCCCAGCACCCTGGAGGTGGAGATAATTAATACCTATGAGGCAGCGGACAGTCAATCTAGCATGCAGGTATAGAGAGTGAGAAATCATATTTTTTAAAAATGAGGTGAGGAAATATTGCTAAAGATATGCTACACTGACCTCATGCATGTTCACATGCATGCTTTTGACACACACAAACAGATTATATACACAGACATTACATGCACCATATACAAACATGTATCTCTCCCACATATACACAAACATACCACACACACCCAAATACACAGACACTGTACACATACAACACATACATAACCTGCTATACATATAACACACACAGACCTCTCCCACACATATACTCACAATGCACACACATGTATCATGCATGCACATATCAGACACACACATAGCACACATACACAAACATAATTTTGTTATATATATTATCATAATAACAAAAGTCAGTTAAAGCACTTGATAACACACACACACAGCACATACACACACCTCATACCACATACATACCACACACACCACATATAACACACACACACATACACACCACATGCACATGCACAGGCACACACACACAATGTTTGAGGTTAAGTAATTCTACTGTCCCAGAAGCTCCTTTAGACCACTAAATCATTCTGTTGCCTTTTTAGAAGAAATGAGGTAGAAATGATCAGTCACCTCTAATGAGAGGGACGGGTAGTGACCAGACCTGCTTGTGGTATTAGTTAATCTCAGACTCACCTGTGTTAATCTAGCCTTTCAATGCTGAGCTAAAACCCCAGCTCTCTTCTTGTTCTGTATTTGAAGCATAGTTTTGCTGAGATATCCTGGATGAGTCTGCACCCCCAACTCTCTGTAGTCCAAGCAGGCCTTGAACTGGCCTTGCTCTTACCTTTTAGTATCCCTCTTTCATTCCAAGTGCTGGTATCAAAAGCCTACATAGCAAGGCTCAGTTTTGAGCCTCATGCCTTAGGCTTTGACAAGTGAAAACAGAATAATATTTTACTAGCAATAAGATCTTTCTATGTTGAGTAATCCTAAGTAAAATTTTTAAGCTGAATAAAATGAAAGTCTTTGATTAAGTAAAATGGGTATAGAAAAGTAAATGCAAGTGATACCAGTGCTTCATTTTGTTTTGGTGGTTGACTTAGTCAACTTTGTTGAGAAGTGTGTTTTTTGTTTTGTTTTGTTTTGTTTTGTTTTCAAAAAAAATTTTATTAGATATTTTCTTCATTTATATTTCAAATGCTATCCCGAAAGTCCCCTATACCCTCCCCCCCCCATCCTGCTCCCCAACCCACCTACTCCTGCTTCCTGGCCGTGACATTCCCCTGTACTGGGGCATATGATCTTCACAAGACCAGGGGCCTCTCCTCCCATTAATGGCTGATTAGGCCATCCTCTGCTACATATGCAACTAGAGACACAAGCTCTGGGGGATACTGGTTAGTTCATATTGTTGTTCCTCCTATAGGGTTGCAGACCCCTTTAGCTACTTGGATACTTTCTCTAGCTCCTTCATTGGCAGCCCTGAATTCCATCCAATATATGACTGTGAGCATCCACTTCTGTATTTGCCAGGTACTGGCATAGCCTTACAAGAGGTTCCTGTCAGCAAAATCTTGATGGCATATGCAATAGTGTCCAGGTTTGGTGGTTGTATTTGGGATGGATTCCCAGGTGGGGCAGTCTATGGATGGTTCTTCCTTCCGTCTTAGCTCTGACCTTTGTCTCTGTAACTCCTTCCATGAGTATTTTGTTCCCCATTCTAAGAAGGAACGAAGTATCTACACCTTGGTCTCCCTTCTTCTTTAATTTCATGTGTTTTTCAAATTGTATCTTGAGAAGTTTAATCAAACAAAAACTTATTGACAGTGTCAGATTTGACTCATGTATTTTCCATAGTGACTTGTAGTCATATCTTTTCTCTCCATCCATCATCTGATCTGTATTTTCAAGTCATCGTAATGAGATTCAGTTCAGGCACTTGACTTCTTTGACAATGCTTTGAGAGTTCATGCATTTTCAATGTTCAGTACTTTATTGCTGCCAAGACTCTGTGTTTAAATGAATGCAGCCTGGTATCAAGAAAAGCAAATGACCATATTGGAGAGGAAATAAATAAGCTGCAGTCTTCTTCCTGGGTAACACTTAAAACTGTTAAGTGCATTAAAATCCCATTTAACAAACAGCAGAACTTAATGAACACTGGGATTGCCCAGTGAATACTAATGTGGAATATTACAAGGAAAGATGGCTTAGTGTTGAAATTTCTCACAACTCAAAATGGTTACACAGATTAAGGAGACAAACATCTGCTGTTTAAAAGACAAAGGAGACTTGGCAGTTCACTGAAAATATTTTTTGTTTTGTATCTTCATTTTAAAATTGTTCCTTAAAGAACTCAAATGATCATTCTTCTACATTTCCTTTCTTTTGGTTTTTCATGTCAACTTTATAATGAAATCCTGAAACATATCTGTCTTTATAAATCAAACTGCTAGTTATTAAGCTCTTTTATATAGTAATCAACTAATTTATCAACAGTGAAACTATTTGCTTCTTAATGATCAGAATTATAGGCTTAATATTTGAAAGTACATTAATTTTAGGCAGCTATATACCATGATATATTAAGGACATTTCTGGCCTCTGGTTGTAAGCCCAAACTTACTTTTTCTTATTTTTTTTTTTCCGTATCAGGTCAAATACATAATTTTAACTTTTATCTATTGCTTTTTATTATTTTTTTGAAACTTGGATGGACCTGTTGTCACTGGCTATTTTAGACATCACATGTAATATAACTGTATTCCATTCACCTAACTTATGTATATTTTAATTAATCCTCAATATTTCTACCATTTATCCAGCCATCCATTTATTTCTTAATACATTTAAATATCCATCCATATATTTCAAAAATTCATAAGGTTCGCCTAAGACCATCTGCACATCATATATTTAAATTATTATTCATAAAAGTAGCAAAATTATAGTTATGTTGTAGCAACTAAAATAATTTTATGGTTGAGGTCAGGTGAACATAAAGAACTAACTGTATTAAGGGACCACAAAATTAGAAAGGTTGAAAAACCCATATCTAGATAAAAGTGGCTGCTGTGTGACACTGTGAATATCCTAAATGACATAATTGCACTCTTTAAAATGAGAGAATTGCTCATGAAGTTCTACCCTCAACTGTGGAATTATTCACAATTCATAGAGTAATGAAAGGAAGAAGGAAAGGATGGAGAGATGGAGACAGATTTTCTTCAGGAATAGAGCCCTATAGAACTTATACATGTGCTGGTGGATGCCCCTACACTTGAGCATGTATAGGCAGCACTAAGAGAACTGACGCTCATTTTGTTTTGTTTTGTTTTGTTTTGTTTTGTTTTGTTTTTTTATAGAAAGGAAAAGGGATTGGAGAAATAGAGGAGGAGCTGAAGGGGAGGGAATGGGGGATGTGTTTGATCAAAATATATGTGGGTATGGAATTCTCAACTAATAAAAAGCTTACTAATCTTATTTTGCAGATGTAATTTTTTATTTAAACACTTATTTATTTATTTATTTATTTACTTTTACACTCTAGACTCCTTTCTTCTCCCAGCTGACCCTCCAACCATTCCACATACCACCCCTCCACACACCCCCATCTCCACAACGATGTCCCCAATCCCCTGTCCCCCACCACAACAAACATCCAAACTCCCCAGGGCGTCCAGTCTCCTGAGGGCCAGGTGCATCCTCTCTGACTGAACCCAGACTTAAACAGTAAGAGATAAACAAGGAAATGTCGATGAAAGTATATCTTTCATGTATAGAGTTATCTTGTATGCAAAAACTCTACTTTGTGATTTTTTATATAAGTAAACCCTATGTAGAAACACCATAAATACTGCCTGTTAACCTAAGACCTTTCACCAAGATATTGAATGAAAGCACTCAAAAATACTGCGGACTGTGTGGATATTCACTTAAAGATTTCAGATGTCACTAAGTGCCCAGAAAGATTCCATATACCTATTTAAAAGACTCAATTAAATTTCCTTTTCTGCTTCAAGAATTATATAAAAATTAATACATATTCCAATGGTCTATCCAGATATCAGGAAGGGAAAAAAATGAACAGTGACAAAAGAAATGAAAGAATATAACTTTCAACCAATAAACACACCAATGAGCTGAGAGCTGAACAGTTAGTTCTCCAAAGAAGAAATGCAAATGGCCAATAGATAAAACAGACATTAAAACTGCTTTAGATTCCAACTCATTCCACTAGGATGACTACCATCAAGAAAACAAATGACAGCAAATATGAGTGGCAAATTGGGAGTGAGGAGTCTTTATAATTAGTGGGAAGGTAAGCTGGTATAGCCACTGTGGAAATCAGTATAGGGCTTTTCAAAACACTAGAAATAGCATGACCATATGATCCAGCTATACTACTCCTCAACCACTACATAACCAAAATACTCTTTATCTTACCTCAGAGATACTTGCATATTGCTGTCTATAGCTGCTCTATTCATAACAGCAAGTAAAGGATTCACAACATACCTCTGCATCCTTAGCTTGTACCTTCTTCTGCCCTCTCTTTCACAATGTTCCCAAACCTGGGAGAGAGTGGTGCTCTATATAGGAAGACTCCACTGTTGCTAAATCTCATCAGTTTTAATGGTTTTGAGTTTCTTCATTGACCAATTTCCACTGCAAAAAGAAATACCTTTGATGAAAGTTGAGAAAAAGACCAATCTGTGGGTATAAACATCAATACTTAGAAGGCAAATTGATACCATGACCATTTAGCAAGACAGTAGTAGTAAGTTCAGTCCTAGGGTGCATGTTCTCCCACTCATGACATTTTGGACATAATCCAGTCAGAATGAGTTTAATTACTGGTTATCCCCATAACAACATGTTTTGGGAACTAAAAAGGGACCTGGGGAAAGAGTGGGGAGGGAGGACACTGCCAGAGTTCCACCTATGCTCTGGACAGGCAGATGCAGGAGGGATGCCAGATGCTTTCCACTCAGCTCCAGGTGGGCATCCAAGCCTCTGAAACACTCGACAGGGGGAAGACAAGGAGCAGCCCAACCTGGGTACCAGGAGGCCACACCCTGTAGCCCGGAGGTTATGGGAGAGAGGGAAGAGGAAAGAGAGGTTCCCACACAGGTGTGAGTGAGCACAGCAGACTTTGATGAGCAGAGACTGCCTACGGTTTTAGAACTTTATTGTAGAAATTCAGGGAGAAAGAGAGAGGGGGGAAAGAGAGTAAGAGGGAGAGAGGAGAGAAAAGTAAAGGAGAGGAGAGGAGAGGAGAGGAGAGGAGAGGAGAGGAGAGGAGAGCAGAGGAGAGCAGAGGAGAGGAGAGGAGACAAAGAGAGAGGAGAGGAGACAAAGAGAGAGGAGAGAGGAGTGAGAGAAGTGAGAGGTAAGAGAACAAAGGACTGAGAAAGCAAGGAGGGGCCAAACAGCCTCTTTTAAAGTGAGCTGCTATCCTTTCTGTTGCTTAGGTAACTGGGGAGGAGTTTAACCTGAAGGTCAGAAGCTTGGAATATTGCCTACATGACTGCTAGCCATGCTTCTCTTGTTTGTGTGTGGGGGGGGGAGGTGGTGGTAACTTAGACAGGAGCCAGAGTTCCAGGAGACATGAGAGAACTCCTTCCATCCCATGTAGGTAAATTACGACCACCGGGTCCAGGGGTTCAGCATCTCAGCTCGACTGGAGACCATCCTTTCTGTGCATAGCCCAATGCCCAACAACATGTCACTATTTTCTTCAGCTAGGTTATTACTGTACCTCATGGGGTTCACAGATTAGTAGGATCGTTGATGGATTTTTCTTACAAACAACTTGAATAGCAGTGTTCAGTGCTGTGAAAACTAGTCAGAAAGGAAATTTTAGTTCAGACCCAGTATGATTCCTCAATATCCTACAACCCAAGTGTGTGGTGTCTTAAGCAATATGGTTTTATGTTCTAATTCTGCTGGGCAACAAAAGACATTAACAATAGTCTGTATTGTTTGGCATACCCTGAGCCTCTTTGAACAAATATCTTATAGAGAGCTATCCCACATGTGATACTAGGATTATTATTTGATGATCTTTTCATTTGCCAATGTCTTACTTAAATGGAATATTTTTTGAGACAGGATTTTTCTGTGTAACTTATGCCAACCTGTAGTTTCTTCCACTAGTTTCATAATTTCTTACATTTATGACTTTGATCCTTTTTGCCTTTTTTTTGGTCATTGTTATATTTTGTTTTTTGCTGTTTGTTTTTGTTTAGTTATATGTAGAGGGGGAGATAGAGTTAAGATTTGATCATCTGCATACAGATTTCTCTGCACTGTTGAAGGTGTTGTCATTTTCATATTTTTTTATTTTTTATTTTAACTTTTTTATTCTTTGTGAGTTTTACTTCATGCACCCCAGTCCCACTCATCTCCCACTTCTTCAAATCTGTCCTGAATCCTTGCAACCTTCCCTAATACAAATGAAAAACAAAAACTGAAAACAATCCACAAGGCATCAAAAATATCTCCTCATAGAAGCTATAGTGTGTTACGGTATGTAAGCTATAGTGTGTTACGGTATGTTCCACAGCACACCCTTTTGTCCACACATCTTTGTTTGCAAATGTTCATTGCAATGAGTCATTGGTCTGGTTCAAGACCTTGTGCCTTCTGTTATACCATCAATACTGCATCCTCACCAAGACTCCACTTGGTTATCCTGATGTTGCCTCCTGTTTTGGAGATCCTAAAGGTTTGGATCTGTAGGGCAGATCCTTTAACACGCTCCAACAGTTTGTAGATGGAGTAGATGTTCGGGTGGGTCAACTCAGATCTGAGCCTGGGTGGAAGCTGAGTTGGTTAGCCTGACAAATTTCCTATATCACACAACCAGGGCCAGCTCTCCAGCACTGTGCCTGCTAGCTCACCCAATGCTCCAGCCAGCAAGGGAAAGGGCCAACTCTCTTGCTCTAATATATGTTTTTTGGTACCTTTTAAAAAATGCATTGTGTATGTATTTTTGTACTCTCTTTTCTTATTCCACTGGCCGTATAGTTATTATTAATTGTTTTGTCAGTGTGCTGATCATCAGGTCACTATGGCTCCACAGAATATTTTGAAATCTGCTACTGTGATTCATCCAGAGTTGTTGAAGTCTCTGTGTTACAGGACTCTAATATTTCCTTTTGAATTATAGAATTGTTAATTCTCTTTTGGTTTTAGCTCCATAAATAATGATATTAATATTTTAATGAAATTGCATTGAATATATATATATATATATATGTAGTAGATTTCTCAGTAATACTAGATGTTACAATTGATGAACTCTAGATATTCTCCTTGTTTCCTCTTCAATTTCGGTCACTGTTTACCTAATTTTCATTCAAGAAGAACTTATTTCCTGCATTAATTTATTACATGATACTTTTAGAATTAAATTGATTTTCTAATATCTTTCTCAGCAATGTTGTTGATAATGTACAAAAATTCTCCTAAATTTTAAATGCTGATTTTTCTGTATCATTTCAGCCATTAAGTTTTTCTTGATAAATAACTGTATAGTTATACATATACATGGTATATATAGGAAGCGCCATGTAGACTTCAAGTAGAGTAATTTGACTTCTTTATTAACCATTTGAATAATTTCTGTTTCTTTGCCTTGGAAATTTTTGCTAAGTACATATTTCGATTATACTGTGACAAGTTAAAATGAGTTAAAAAGTTTCCTTATAACTGTGATGGGATTCCTGACTGTAACAATTGAAGAGAGGAGAAGCATACTTTGGCTCATAATTGAGATTGATGAAAACAACAACTTAAGAACAAGTGTGTTGTGTCTCCATAGACTAAAAAGAGAAAAAGTTTGACTAGAAGCACACATGAACTATAATCCTCAAAACATGCATGTATAGTTTTCTGCCAGTTACCCAATATTCACAGATTCTATAGATTCTTTAAAAACAATACCATCATCTAAAGGATATGTTCAAACACATAAATGTTTTGAAGATATTTTAATATAGTACAGTTTGTTGCATCTCAGTGGGTTGGGAAGCAGAAATATCATGAGGTGGAAATAGAGTTGAACTATAATCTTCAAGAACAAAATCTGTGGCTCCACATCTGTTAACTACTACTATGTCAGAAGACTGCACAGTCATTCCAAAACACCACCACTGGTGGGTGATCAAGTGTTCATGACTCCATGTGAAGCTATATAGGATACTTTAAATGTAAATTATAGCCATAAATTATTGCTACATTATATATACCTAATATAAGAGTAGTGTTAAATAAATAGATGTTAATGTATTATTTAGAAAATAATGATAAAGAGTATTTTAAAAGATTAAAGATAATTTAAAAAGAAAACAAAGCTTGCATAATTTGACAAAAAAAGTCTGAAGATGCTCATACAAATACAAGTGTTTTTCTCAATATTTTCAGTGCACACTGGTTGAATCCATGGATGCAGAGTCCATTGGTAGTCAATGTTGATTCTATAATGAAAGATGGAACCATCAAGTTATAGAAGCATTATTTCAACATAGATAACTCTTTCATATTTACATTGTTACAGCTATTTACATATCACCATCCATCTGGCTTCAAAATACTTCATAGTTTCTATACTTACTATACCATTCCTCTCTTCCCAGGCTGAGCTCTGTCAATCTTGAATCTGCTGTCCCTTATCCTACTGATAGACGTATCGCAACTGATGTGGAAGTTTGCCAGTGTCCACCCGGGTACAGTGGCAGCTCTTGTGAAGTAAGTTTATAAAAACCAATCCTTCAGACAGTGTGACTAATGAACTGCTCTAAAATGGATGCTTTGACAATTTCAGCCCATAATTGCCTAGACAAGTTATATATTACTTACATAAAATTGCCTTTTTGTAATCCTTTGATAATTTCATAGATGATTTTGATGAAATATGATGATATTTAGCCTTATGTCCCTCCAGCAGGTCACTGGGACCCCCCAATGAGTTCTTTTTTCTAATTTGTGTCTACTTTCTGATTGCTGATTGTAATTTACTAAGTCCAATGAGTGTCACACATGTATGTGTGGATGTGGGCCATCTTACACAACATGCACAGCCTACTCCAGAATAGCCATAACCTCAGAGAAGAGTGATTCTCCCTCTCCTAGCAGCAATCAGTTGCCAAGAGCTCCTCAGTTAGGTATAGGGCCTAGGGAACCCCCTCCTTCATCCATGCTAGATTAATGGAGTAATTAGAATGTCTGCCTAGAGTTCATGACTTTTAAATTAAGTATAACCATATATTTTCAAAGCTATAGTGCCTTTTGAAGCATTTTGTCCTACTGTAACTGTGATTTCTGTGTTTCTTCCCTTTTTAGCCAGCAAGGTGTTAATGGTAGCAAAATAATATTACAAAATAGTTTTTATTTACTTCTACTAAGAGATGTACATCTTTTCTCTCCTCCTTTTACACCTTATTCCCTTCTATTTCTTTCTGAAGAAAGTATTCAAGGCCCAGTCTTCTAAAGCATTCAATCCTTAAAACTTCAAGAGTAGAGTGTGTGGGAGAAATCACTGCTCCTGAAAACTTTTTTCTACTCCTGGAGACCTGAAGCTTAAAATCTTTTTTTTTTTTTAAATACTATGGAATAGAGTTTATTTAGGGCATTGGGAGAGGAGAGGAGTTGAGGGAGTAGTAGAGACAGAGAAAGGGGGAGAGACAGAGACAGAGACAGAGACAGAGAAAGACAGAGAGCGTAGAGAAGTAGAGGAGTAGAGATTAGAGGAATAGAGGCTGGCCAGAAGTGTGGAGAGAGGGGGAGGAGGGGAATGGGGAGAGAAGTGATGGAAGGGGAAGAGGGTAAGAAAGTAAGATAGCAAGAGAAAAATTATGAAGCTTGAGATCTTGTCTTATTGTTCTAGATTTCTAATTTTAGAAAGCAATGTTTCTTAATAACTTGGTATATCATTTTAGAGTAATTTTTAAGAGATTAATTCTGTGTTTTCTTTTAGGTAGTATGAAACTTGATTTATTTGAAATCTCTCTTTCTCTTTCTTTCTCTCTCTGTCTCTCTGTCTCTGTCTCTGTGTGTGTGTGTGTGTGTGTGAGAGAGAGAGAGAGAGAGAGAGAGAGAGAGAGAGAGAGATATTTTTCTAGGTGGAAGGAATGGCTTGTAGGTAAATAAGAGTTTAAGTTTCATTAACATGGTATATTGAGGGACTCGTTTGAGTGCTCTGAGATCTTCCCCTCTACAGCACTTCTTTATGCCATTTGCAGAAACACTCCAGGCAGAACTTTGCTCATTCTCATGTGCTTTAAAGTAATACAAGCTTCCAGAGACTACAGAGAGCTTAAAGCCATGTTCGTGACTAATGTGTTTTCTTTTAACCTGAGTACAGATTTGCCCAGCTAGAAATGAAACTAAATGAAATTCATTGAAGTACTTGCTTTTCCAAAATTTATAGAGATAAGAGAAAAACTGTCATGGATATGAATTAGTTTTGTCAACTCAAATTTGATTTTACATATAAAATACATGCTGTACTTGATAAGATATTCCTTTATTACAAGCCTTCCAGTTTTGATTTCAAATGAAGCAGCTCCCTTTGAAGCTTTAAACTCCCGTTTCAGTTAGAATAATAAATGTTCTCCTTCTATTCTTGCTTTTAATATAGTCCCACTTTACTCTCATCTCTCCCTATTAACATTTTTACTAAATGCCCATTGAATATAAAATCAGCTGAATATTTTGGACTCATTCAATTATAAGCTTTCTTTCTTTTTTCCTTTAGGAATATTTTTATAAGTTATATATTTAGTGCATTCTATGAATTCAAATATATATATATATATATATATATATATATATATATATATATATATGAATATTAACAATAAGCATATAGTGCAATTTCTGCCCTTAAAGATCTAGTAATATGTTTATCTAGACAAAACAAATACCACTAGGAAATTGTATCACGGCACTTCTGTAATTAAAGGAGCAGTAAGAGGTACATATCGTAATGGCAATAATTATTCAAAGCCTGAGCTGTCCGGTGTACGGATATGTCTGTGAAAGTATCATGGACAACTTAAGAAGCAATAGAGGGAAGAAAGAAGCATGGAAATAATGAAGAAATAGAGAAGGAAAAAAAAAGCTTCAACTTCTTCTAGTATAATAATTGATAATTATTTGAAATGGTTAAAAGGACTTAGTTGGGTCAGGGCAATGAATTTTTAAACTCTGGACATCCTTTTCTTGATTTAACCACTGTAAACCCCTGAAGTTTTTATGAAATTTTCCTTCCCCCATGAAATTCTCTTACCTTGACTGGTTTTGTTCGCCTTGATCCTTGAGCTTAGTTCTTAGGGCCAATCATTCTCACTTTGTTATCACTAATATTCTGGGATGTGGTTGAGTAAACTACAAAGACCATTATTTGTTAGTTCTAGTTTGATAAGCCAACAGTTTATACAACAGCCCATCAAATGACCCTATTACTAAGTCAGCCTCTTTTATTTAAGGTGGATGGTCACAATTGTGATTCACAATGATAGTTGATGTTTATTTTTTATTATCAAATTTTACTTCAAACTGCTATAGTAGCAAAATATTAGTGGCAATTCTTCATGAAGAGTAACAACCTTTTAAATAAACAAGATCATAAGTTAGTATTACAACAGTACTTTGGGCTATAGAGGATTTTATATGATTATTTCAGTAAGTCTTATAATAATATAGGTTGTATGCTATCCATATCTAATAACAAAAATATTCTTCTTGCTGTAATGACTCATCACATTTCTACTCTATGTTGAACACTTGACTTTTGAATGTTTTTCTACTATTTTTTGTCTTTCATTGTATTCTATACCATATGAATTTCTATGGCTAGTTTTTAACATTTTGTACCTAATATTTTATAATTTGCTTTTCTGACGGTTGAAGAAGTGAAAATGAAGTAGGCTAATAATAAAAGTTTTAGGCTGAATGATTTCTTTTCAATAAAATTGAATTAATATTAACTACATCCCAGATATATTTATATTTTCATTAGCTGACAATTTTTTTTGAGACAGGGTTTCTCTCTGTAGCCCTGGCTGTCCTAGAACTCACTTTATAGACCAGGCTGGCCTCGAACTCAAAAATCCACCTGCCTCTGCCTCCCAAGTGCTGGGATTAAAGGCGTGTGCCACCACTACACAGCTAGCTGACAATTTTTGATGAGGATATATATTTGTAACAATTAAGGTCTTAGACACAAATGGTTTTAGTATTACAGATGTTGAACATAAAAATGTCACTAAAGGTGAAAAGACAGATTCGCAGTTAAGAGTACTGGTTTCCCTTCCGGGTGATGCTGGTTCTGTTCTCAGCTCCCATATGGTGACTCATAAATATCTGTAACTCAAGTCCCAGGGAATACAATGCCCTCTCCTAGCTTGCTGAGGCACCAGACACATGTATGATTAACAGACATACAAGCAGAGCATAAAATAAATAAATACAATTTTATGTATCTGAAATAAAGGTGATGCGAATGAATGTATATTGGGCATATACAAAAACTGGAGGAGTTAGTTATAAAAAGTCAGTATAGGCTTTCTGTGGTGATGTTAAACTGAATGTTGAAGAACCAAAGCACAGCTGTTGTAAAAAGAGATGGTGAAGTGGTGATATTGCGTTATGAGTGGGCAAATGTAGCCAAAACTTAATACGCAGGGGAAAGAGTAACCTATGGTGTGATTTGAGGAGCCTGGGCTTACCTAATAAGAATTTGAGATTTTATTATGTCATGAAAAAAAAAATGAGAGGCTGTGATTTGACAAGTGACAAAATGTGATGCCATCAGCTGAAATGGAGATATGGAAAGGGATATTTTGATTGGTGGAAAGAGAAAAATTAAGAGTCACTTTGAGAAATAAGTCTGTTTGGACAGTCTTCAGGATCCATGTCAGTGTCTAATTAGAATAAGCACATATCTCTATGGTTTGCTGAGTGTTAGGAGCCAAGTCACCAAATAAATTATTCAAGAAAGAGCATGAGGATTAAGATAAAGAGTGATGTGCAGAGGTCTTATGATAACAATCCATTGAATCCCAGTAGGAAGGGATGACAAAGAGAAAGGATAGAATTTTGTGAAAGTGTGAAGGCTTAGAGTTGGAGAAAGAAGCAGTTGAGGAAGAGAGGACTCACCTGGTCACATGACAATGATAATGGGTGGAATAGAATGGAGTTGTAGGTTTTCATTTGGCTACCTTGAACTTTTAGGCAAGAACAAAATCAATTTTGCTTGAGTAGTCATAAAAATAGAGTGAGTTGTGCAAGATCACAAAGGAGGAAAGGGTATTCAGTTTTACTAGAAATAAGTCAGTTGCATATTATGAGAGTGATTTTGCTATTTTTGTCTTATGTGATAATTTTACCTGGAGACAATAGACCATATTTTCACAAGGATAGTAATTATTCAATTAAAAAAACTTGAGAGAAAGGATGTTGTCAAAATATAAACTGGCTTCTAGATTCTGAGTGAAATAATACTCTTTAAGAATACTCTGCTTTCCCCATTCCTATTATTTCAGAGGTGGCATAGGCGGAGAGGTGTGGCTATATATTTTGGTGCTAGTTGGTTTATAAGTAGAAAGATGAGTATAATGGCTTTAATTTTTCTGTGAGTAGTAATATAAATCCCATGGCTATGGAAAGGTATATCAGTTACTTTTCTATTGCTGTAAAAAGATACAATGTCCAAAATAGCTTACAGAAGAAAGCATTGTACTAACAGTTTCAGAGGGTTCTAGGCTATGGTGGAAAGGCAGACATGTTGGTAGGAATAGCTCAGAGCTCACATCTTGATTTGCAAGCAGGAAACAGAGGTCATGCTGTGAAGTGATCATAGTCTTGTGAAATGTCAAAGCGCACTCTCCTCAGTAACTTACCTCCTTGAGGAAAGCCACACCTCTGAATCATCCCTAAATAGGTCCACAAAACAGAGACAGCATATTCATAACAGCATATATAACAGCATATGGCAGTTATGTTCATTCAAGCCACTGGAAAGTATAAGTATCTGGAATGCTTTTAGAAAGAGGACTGATTCAGGTACATTGCAATACTGTTTTTAAAAACATGTTAAAGAACAGACCCCGGGGACCTGATTTGACAAAATAAATCGCTTCTCTTTGTCAACGTCTTTGCATCTTTACCTCCATCTGAATAGTGTAGGCTTAAAGGTCTTGAAAAAATATGTTAGAGAAAGAATCATTTGTATTGAAACAGAGAAAAATGTACCGAAAAGAGAAAAAGAAATTAGAACCATTGTGTCTGTACTGCTCAAATTAAGAGGAAAATTGATTTATTTTCTTCTCAGATAAGAAATATCAGTATATCTTTTTCATATGTTTGTTATTGTTGTTCAAATAGAAGAAGGCTCCTTACCTCCTGAGGTAAAAGAATCATTTGCAACATGACACAGCATAGTTCTATGTAGTTTATTACTTCAGCGGTTTTTCTCTAGTTTCCATTTCCTTCCAACAAAGGGATCTGTTTTGACATATAATGGTATATTCAACTATCCAGAAACAGTAAATAACTTACAAGATGCAATTTCAACCTGAGGGTATCATAAACATCCAGAGGACAGCAATATTTGTATAATTTTTACATCTTCTCTCGTCAATGGAAGTCCACACACTAAGGCAATATAAACCACAAGGGGAGAAGATATGGGGTGCTTACCCAAAGGTAAAACCTGCCATGCAAATATCCCACTGTACTTGGTTTTCTGTTTCTAAATAATTTTGCTTCAAATTTAAAAAGTACCAGTAGTGAATATAAGCATACTTACAGACAAATAACATAAATGAAATAGCAAGGCAATATATGCTAAATAAGCCATGGTCTAGTTTATACAAATTTGAGAAAGCATAAAGGACAGGGGAAATCAAAGATAGAATATATGAATTCTGAACATATACCAGTCACTGCGTATGTTTTCCAGTGAAACATGGGGAGATGGATATGTCTTCCAAGTGATTCCAAAGATTTTATGTAAGTATCAGCATTAGAGGCAGTCAGTATGTGGGGAAGGGTAGCCTGTGCCAAGAAGCAATCTGTGCTGACATAGTATACTTTGTTGCCCTAAGATTCCCTATGCCTCCTTTTATGCTGGCTGCTTTTCTCAGGACCCTTCCTTCTGTTTTCTTGCCTGTGCTTTTTTCTTTGAGACTGTCACATTTCAATTCTTTATATCTGTGCCTTATTTTACCATTTCAGAAGAGACACCAAGCTAATGCTTCCTCTAATCCCATCCCTGCCAATAACCGTAAGGTCAGTACAAATCCCCGTGTCAGGGATAATAGTAGGGTAGTAATGTTTCAATAATGGATCCACTTTGACAAGCACATTTGCTGAACTCTCTACCTGAGTTATTTTCTATTATCATGAAAAAGGGAACGACTTTTCTTTATTTTTATTACTGAAAGGTGACTGAAATCTTATCTTTCTTTTAGACATGTTGGCCTAGGCACCGAAGGGTTAACGGCACTGTTTTTGGTGGCATTTGTGAACCCTGTCAGTGCTTTGCACATGCAGAAGCCTGTGATGACATCACAGGAGAATGTCTGGTAAGTGTTTCTCTGCTGAAGATACTGATTGACAAGGCTGTGATTCACTCAGCAAACCCTGGAATTTGATTGCTACCTTTGCAACTTTGAACATGTGGGTCAAGAAGGGATGTGTCAAACATCTTTATCCAGAAGTGAGTTAGATGCTAGAATGCTATCTCATATGTGATCTCCCTAGCAACTATGAAAAAGTGATTTTTTTTCATATTGTCTAACAACTCAATTAGGATCAAATACATCATTATAAAGTGTAACTAATGACTCAGATACACATCTACTCTTAATATATATGCATTCTATCTCTTCTATAAATCTATCCAAAGTGGACTGTTCTAAAACATAAAATGATTTATATCCCTATAACAGGAAAAACATAAAATGCAACCATTAAAATGAAACAATCCACACTAATACACTTTAGAGGTTTCTTTCGCATTGGAATCTGGGGTATATTGAATATGTTTACTTGAACTCTTGAGCATTGAGATCAGCTTAAGTGCTGTACATAGATTTTAAAATATTAAACACATGTGATGCATCTTCAGCAGATTGCTCCTTCTTGTACAATTGGCTCTGTATTGTTAGCCAGACAATAGACTGTACAAAGTGGTGAGCTCTGCCCTTGCTGCTAAGTAGCTCGAGGCCTGGAGAGTTTCTCAGAACAGACATCCAGGGTAACTCCAGGGCACGTTAGCTTAATATTGTCTGACACGGCAGGAAGCTTAAAACTACACCTCTCATGGTATTAGTCTCACAGAAGCACAATTTAAAACGATGCCAATTTGGGAGGATATTATATTCTCTCCTCTCTGCAGAAGCTCAGGCAGATTCTGTTGTCTATAATTCTTATGTGGTATTCCTTTTGCCCATTTTTCTGCTTTCTCCTGTCCTTGAATGCTGCTGGGAAAAATCCGAAGTAAAAAAACAGGGCTTTTGTTCCACAGTAATTTGGCATTTCACTTTATTGATGCATTTTTGTTTTCTCTGTATAAGATCATATTCAATTGCATAGCAGCATAAAGCATGATAGCCCTAATTTCTGGATCAGTTGATTTTTCAAACGATGATTTTACAAATAAAAATACTGAGCAATTTCCATTTTAATTATCCTACAGTCTTCTAAAATGACTCTGGGGGAAATATTGAATTACCTTTAAGACACTTTATTAACATGCAATAAAATATATCTAATTCCAAGCTAACGTTAGTTTGCTTTACTTACCCTGAAAGGACAAAAATAAATGTCACAATAAAAGCCTCATAATCAAATACATTATGACGTGTTTTATGAAGTTGAGTTCATTAAGATTAATCATACCCTGACAATGGTCCATTTGATGATATAACTTGCAGCAGAGAAAACATTTGTTTTAGAGCAAAATCACTCTTGGGCAGAGTGCTGAGATTGGGAACAGTGAAGGGGATGGTAGCCAGAGCAAGCCAGGTTATTGACAGTGTGAGAGCCAACAAGAGAGAGTCTTCCTTGAAATGAAGGAAGGGTCTTGGGGAAGCAATAGTCATCCTGGTCACTGAGACTTGATCTCTTCTTCCTGGGTTTCCTACATGATAATGATCATGGAGGCCCCTCTGGAGATGGTGATGTGCCACTTCTCTGTAACAGGACAAACTGTGATGAGTTCCCATTTTGAATGTATCAGTTTTGATACCATCTACATAGAGGAATATTAGAATATTTTATATAAAAGGAATTTTTACTGGTCCATCAAGCTTTCATTTTATCTCCTTTTTATTATTCAGGGAGTTTTTTTTCTTTTTAGCTAATCATGAGCATAGCATCCAGTTAGTTATTCCTAATACAATGTTTTAGTGTGGCTTCCCTTGATATATGATTATAAATGAGCATGTTGGGCTTCAAAATGGGATCCAGGCTTCTGCCCTCGAATGGATCTGTATGGCAAGGTCATCTTGACTCTAATGCATTGGAGAAAACCCCAGGAGCATTTCAAGCTAGGGAGGTGTCTGGGTCTCAGTGCTTTCTTTATATGAATTGCAAAGCAATGTTTAAAAGTCACTTTGATAGAAAAGCTACCTATGAAAACAGGCAGCTCATCAGAGAAACAACATCTATCTTTCCCAGTTTTGATTTCCATTGTGTTGCCTTCCTGGTACTGGCTCAGTTTTGATTACAAACGTACTTGAGTTTTAAGATTACTCTTGTTTCTATCCAATGAAAGGTAAAAATAGAAAGTATAAGGAACACAACTGCATCTGTTTCTCTTTCAAATTTGTAGTTGAAGACATGCAAATGATCTGAGATTTTTCAGCTGAATTTCAGAAATTCTCATTTGGGCCTGGTAACAGTGTAATCAGTGTAAGGATCCTGCTTTAAAAACCCCAAAGATTTTATAGATCTGAATTTCATCATGTCACCTTGAAAATATATAAAAGACATTTTTTTCAAAGAAGAAGCAATTTCTTAGGTTTTAAAAAATAGGTAATTTAAAGTAAATTTAGAAAGTGAAAGGAAGTGTCAAGAAGACCCAATCAAAGGGAAAACCATTGTCCTGCAAATGGACCCTTAGGTACTGCATGATAACTGGTAACAATGAGACTAATATCTGTGCTTTTTAAAAAATACATTTGCTAAACAATTTTAAAGGGAACTATAAATAAAGAAATGCTAATTTAAAAATATACCAGTTAATGTAAAAAAATATCTATTTATTTGTAGTTAATAAACGTCAGCTACTTTACCTCACAGAATTAAATAGGAGGTTCAAAGTTAGTCTAATACATTATATTTTGTATTTCTTTCAATAAATAAATCTGACCTTTCCAAGAAATTTTAATAAGTTATTCTCAAATTTGTATCTTTACTTATTTATTCTTATCCTCCTGTTGAGTCCATTTACTAAATGTAATTGAAATCACTCTTATTTTAAAACATCAAAATAAATAATATTCAGAATGTCATTAACTTAGTCTATTCCAGTGGTCATGAAGGTTAATAACTTTATACATTCAGTTTAAGGTTAATTTATATTTTAGCTATTTCTCTTACAAAATTTGTCTACTGATCATAAAATAAAGGCTGCATACTCTGGGGGTCTATGAATTCTTTTTCAGTATGCAGGAAGATTATTAATTGTATATCCCTATTAAACTGAAATATATTTCAGTAATAATGAATGCATTTTGATAGGTAGTAAACACACTTATTTGATCACTGGAGACTAATGATGTTGAGCTCTTGGAACCCTCAGAGACAATTCTACTACTTGGCAGCTGAATTATTCACCTGAATCTCAGATTGGTGACTTTTATAAATGTGTCCCAACTCAAGGAAGGAACCTAGTTAATAAGAAGAGATCAAGAAGTAAATTATTTTATTATATTTTTGAAAAAAACATATTTTCCAAAACAAACAGCAAGTAAATGTAGTTTCTGCTCTTTTTATTTCTAAAGGCAATAGTTACATATCTTTTAGTATAACTACATATTGTAATTATATAATAGTACTGTCTTAGTCAGGGTTTCTATTCCTGCACAAACATCATGACCAAGAAGCAAGTTGGGGAGGAAAGGGTTTATTTGGCTTACCTTGCTTCCCCTGGCTTGCTCAGCCTGCTCTCTTATAGAACCCAAGACTGCCAGCCCAGAGATGGTCCCACCACAAGGGGCCCTTGATCACTAATTGAGAAAATGCCTCACAGCTAGATCTCATGGAGGCATTTCCCCAACTGAAACTCCTTTTTCTGTGATAATTCCAGCTGTGTCAAGTTGACACAAACCTAGCCAGTACAAGTACATATATGATTATGTGTAACATAATAAATATATATGTGTATAATTATATTTTGCATGCTTAAATTATTTGTTTTTTAACGTTTAACTGTGGACCAAGCAGTACCCTCCTAAATGCCATATGGGAATGCATTGACTCATCCCTCAGAGTCCACTAAGTTCCAGATTATTGTCTGAGCTAAGAGAATAATTCAAAAGAGATTTATAAATTGTGCTGTCTTATTAAAATAGCATTTTAATATCATTAGAGATTTATGGCTACATACACACACACTATACATTGACTTATGAAAAAAACAAAATACATTTTTCATCTTGAAAATTTTTCTTTATGAATTTGATCATTTTTTAAGACTGTTATACCAAAACTAGAGGGAAGATGTAAGGCAAATATTAACTATGTTTTACTTAACTCCCAATGTTATTTTCCTGCAATAAAATTTAACATTGAATGTAGGCAATTGCTCTCCCCAGTGAAAACACACTAATAACTCTGTAGAACATTTTGTGTTCACATGCTTGTGTTTGAAATGAAAGCAAAGAATTGGTGTGCACTTCTTTCATAGAACTGTAAGGACCACACAGGTGGGCCATACTGCAATGAATGTCTCCCTGGTTTCTATGGTGATCCTACCCGAGGAACCCCTGAAGACTGTCAGCCCTGTGCCTGTCCACTCAATATCCCATCAAATAAGTGAGTACCAGATTTCCTTTGCTACAGAGCTTCCCTTCCACTGCTGTGGATGCTCTTCTAATTATCGGAACAAATCTTGTGGATTTCTCAAGAGGATAACATAAGTTTTGAAAGGTGAAGTATTTAAAATTATTACCATTTCCAAAGACTTTGCTATTTCAGTTATAGATCTGATTTAGAATTTAAGAGATAAAGCTAAAATTAAACTTCTAAATTAATTCCAAAGAACAAACCCATTTAGTACAAATCTACACTCTTTATTAATAATCATTTATTATAATATATTTATGTTATATATGCCTTACTAAACTAGTTTTATGACATATATTGTATTATAAATGAGCATTGAACTCTGAGTGATAATTATTATATTATCTTATAATGTAGATTTTTGAAAAAGTATAATGTAAGCTTTATAATCAATCTCTTTCATTTGTGCATTTACAGAAGTAGTCTACCCTAGTAGATATTTAAAAAGAAAAAACAAAATACCTTGACTGGGTCTAAACTTTATGAGAATAATCTATTTTAGTTCTTAAGATGGCATATTCCTAAAGCATAGGTATATCTAGATAAATGGCCCTGTAACAAACAAGCAAACAAACAAATACTATTCTTAGGCACACCACATTGAACATAAATTAGAATTTGTATAATAGCTGGGTGTGGCATGGTGGCGCATGCCTTTAATCCCAGCACTTGAAAGGCAGAGGCAGGCGAATTTCTGAGTTCGAGGCCAGCCTGGTCTACAGAGTGAGTTCCAGGACAGCCAGAGCTATACAGAGAAACCCTGTATCGAAAAACCAAAAAAAAAAAAAAAAAAAAAAAAGTATTTGTATAATAAATACTTATAAATATGTGTCATTTTATTTCTTATTCTCGTTCATAATGCTGAAAACTAAACTCAGAGCCTTAGCATGCTAACTGAGCACATACTCTACCGCTGAGCTCAGTCACTAACTGTATTCAAATGAAGAGAAGTCCTCTTGGAAGAGGCCTATTTAAGGCAAAGTTGGTTAGTAAACCTCTTGCTGTAATATATTCCTTCAGATCTTTCCAGATGCTGTGATAACACTATAAAGCAGAAGTTTAAATATTAAGTGACATCTGTCAGCTGTAGCCTTTTAACCTGAGAATTTGATCAAGTAAGGTAAACTCTAAGGCCATATCCAAGAAGGGCCTGTGCTGTATGGTCACCTGTTAGATTCAGTGGATAAGAATCCAAGCAAAAGACTTGGGAAATACTTCTGCCATTCCTTAAGTCGTATCAAGAACTGAGGTTTCTGCTATTCAGAACCTCTGAAACCTTCACCCTCCCCTCCAACTGCTCCCTTCTGAATTAGAGGCTAACTGTTTAGTGAGGGCAGACTGCCAGAGCCAGACACAGACTGGAACACTATGTTTGGATGTTTCAGCTTCAGAAATAATCTAGAAAGGTCGATAGTACTGTTTCCATTTTTGTAGATGAATAAATGAAGTTTCTGAGAAGATAGCATTTTGATGTCCTATCTGGAGGTAGAATTCCTTGGTTTCATGCTAACTCCACACTTCAAGATGGAAAACTTGAGCAGGTTACCAAAATGCCACTCCATTCACCAAGTTAACCCCATTTGGAGCTGTGTGAGAATTACACAATTCAAATGTATAAAGCAATTAAAATAGTGGATGACATGGAGAGCTAAGAACAGATTTAAAAGAACGTGTTCAGAGACATGATCTCAAATATCCCATTGATATGTGAAGTTATTTAATTTCATTATTTCCATTCCTCTGCAGTATGTATTAAAAAAACTTTTTGAAAAATAAAATACATATTTTAAGTGAGAATACTAAAAGCAATTCATGGATCTGCCTGATAAGTGAGAGTTCCTAGAGAGAATGAGAGGCTGAAAGATAACTGTATCAACAGTAAATAAATATTTAAATGTGCCATAGTCTTTCTAATCTTTAATAGATTTGTGAGAAGAATGATTGCCTATTTTAAATTACAGACTTAATTGCAGTACTTTGTAAACAAAAAATAAGAAGTATTACACATAGTTTATAACTTATACATAGTTATAAGCTATATGTTTATAAGTTTTGTGACTAGAGTTATCAAATCTATTAAATTTAAAACAATTTACAAAATTATTGTGATGTAGCTTTACAACTGCAATGGGAAAAGTTTATCTTTATCTAATAATCTAAATATTTTCAGTAAAATATCAAAACTATTCAGTAGATATAGCTACCTACTGGTAAAGGAAACCATCTTTATAATTGAAAAACTCCTTTAAAAATGTTACTGTTATATAATCTTAGCTAGGTACTCTGAGATATAGTTCAATATCCACAGTTAATTTATAAGATGAGATTTGAATTTTCACAGGTTATTCAGAAGTAATAAAAAAGAGCTAAAGGTTGCTGCAACCTCCATTTGAAGTACAGGCTTAGTGATAACTTTATCTTAGTGATTTATCTCTTAATCCCTGGTCATAAATCTTAGAAATCACAAGCATTTGGCTCCAAATTTCTTAGATAATATTGCTAAATGAATCAAATGTGAGGGAAATAAAGATAAATTGGTATGATTACTAAGATATATGGATATAGATGAGCATATGATATATAAATTATAAATATATATCACTTTCATCAGCTACTTACACTTCGTAGTTTGTCCTTTTCATCTTAGTGATGTATATATTTTAACTAGAGAGTAACTGACGTAATGAAATTTACTTCTGGAGGAGAAATAAGCAAAGTGTAAACATTTCATTTTATTTATTTTTGTTTTTGTTTTTGTTTTTCAAGACAGGGTTTCTCTGTGTAGCCCTGGCTCTCCTGGAACTCACTTTGTAGACCAGACTAGCCTGGAACTCAGAAATAAGCATGTCTCTGCCTCCCAAGTGCTGGGATTAAAGGTGTACGCCACCACACACATTTCATTAAGTTTTGGTCACAAAGCTCATAGTTTAAAGACAAAAATACATAAATATCTTTGCTCAAACACTTAGTTTTTACAAAAATAGATACTATCATTAAAGTCTTCTGAAATATCCTTCAGTTATACAATGCCTTTAGAGGGATTGTTGTCACAGTGTGGACATGAGGTGGGGCCTTGACAAGTCCTATGTACTACAGTCATAGTAATACTTGATGGGCACCAGCAACACTAAGAGCTATAATTGTAAAACAGTAAAGCATTTCGAGAGCTGATTCTAGGATTTACACATAAGATTACATTGGCTTGGGGAGGTCATTCAGTTGATAAAGTCTTTGCCATACAGGTATGATGACCGATGATTAAATTCACAGCATCTATGTATAAGCTAACCAGGCATGGTGGAGACCTATGGTATCAGCAATCGGGAAATAGAGACAAGAGATCTAGAGAGAAAACAAGTTTCCTAGCTGGACTAGGCAAATTTAGTAGGTCTATAAAGAGAGACAGACAGACCCTGCCTTAATAATTAAAGTAGATAATAATCAAGTAAGATAACCAGCATTCAGTTTCAGTCCTCTACAAGCCTGGGTACTCACAGGCATGTGCAGCATCATACACATGTGCATACAAGCATATGTACATACACATGTAAACTATACATATGGACACATCTACACATATAGTCATTTTGAATTATCAAATTTAGTACTTATAATTGGAAAGTATGTTTCAGGATAAGCTATAGCAATATATTCCATGACAATTTAATATTGTTTTAAAACAAAGCTAATTATACCAGTACATGTGAATTCATATTTACATATAGATTCACACACAGTCATATATAACTGTAATTATAAGTATGTGTATACATATGTGTATATATATATATATATATATATATATATATATATATATATATATACACTTATAAATAAGGCCTTGTATATATTCCATGACATTTTAATGTTATTTTGAAACAAAGTTAATTATAGCTGGACATGTGAATTCATATTTCATATGGACTCACACATAGTCATGTATGACTGTAATTATAAATATATATACATACATGTAAATAAGTCCTTGCACATATAATATATGCTAGGCTATTGATAAAGGCTGTACAGTTCATTCCAACAACAGCTTGTCTTTCTTCCCATTTTTGCCCTTAGCTCACCTAATGTTTGTTGTCATGGGCTGGAAAATCTATGAAACAGAATCTTTTTGTCTGTTAGTGATGCATGAGCCAACTAGCATTCAGTGGCAAAAGGTGAGAATCACTTGAAATCAGTGATCATCTTCCCATTCTCTTTTTGTGTCTCACAGCAATTAGCTCTATACTTGGGCCAGAGTCTGCATGGAGGTGTCTACTCGGCCTGCCCAGACTCCCAGGGCATCATTACTGTGCACATTAGTTTCTTGTTCGAATTTTCGTTATATCATTGCATGTCATCTTCTCTTGTGACTGTGACTATAATTACTCTAGGAAAGAAATAGTGCCCACTTAGCATTGTTTAAGGCGTGTGGAAGCATGCATGCATAGAAGGATATTTTAAGAAGAGATTTTACTTGAATACACCATGACAAGTGAGCATGGGAGCTTAAACTCATGGAAATCTCATCAGCAAGTTTGAATGACAGGTAGATATGGCTGAGGAGAGGATCAAATGAAGACCCTGAAGTTATGGATCTCATGTAAATTCTCCTGGAAAATACTGTGTGACCTTGAGGAAGTAAAGTTATGAGTGTCTCAACCAGCACATAGAATTCTGGTAAAATTCAGTACAATTATGATAAACAGTACTCTGGAATGTAAGAGTCAGTCAAATAGAATATATTGTTACTGCTTAATATCTTTCCTGAAAAAGTATTGCTCTCTGTCAGTGAGCACATTTGACTTTACTGCTGTTAGCTTAACTGACAAGAGAGTTGTATTTTTTTTAAGAATTTGACATTTATTTTAGAATTGGTTTTAAGGTGTCAGAAGTCTTGTCAGTCACCTTTGCCATGTCTTGATGGTAAACTGATTTAGAATTTTAAGGAAAATAATTCATTCATTTTCATGCACTGTGTATAGTCCTGCAAGGTTGAAACCCTCTCCTTTTCCATGGACGTCCCTCTTTCCATAAACATGAGGCAGTTAGAAAGTGCTAAGTTTGGAAGAACACGTGTACATGCTAGTGAGTTGTCAGAATCCAGCTCCTTCTGTCAGCTTTGCAAACAATAACAAGCCACAAGTAAGGAATGGGAGGAATCAGATTTCTATTTGTTTGCTTTAATATGTACAAGTCATCGCACATGTGAACCCTTTTGTTGTAAGCTCTTCTTTAATAAGAGATTCCTCCTTAGCCCATGAGCTAGGCTTCCACAGCACCCATCAGAACCTCTCTCACTTGGATAAATGTTATAAATTCAAGGGTTTTTCTGGCCGCTTTCTTTCTGACCCCACAGATTCATTTAGATTTTGAAATGAGCTGAAATAGCCACTATGATGTGTCTAATGGATCCTAATAACTTGGTACTATAGAGAAATGAGAATTATTGAAGCATTGCAGGTCTACTCAGAGTTAAGCCGGAGATGGGTTACTTTTAAGAGGTAGTCATGATTGGCAGTAAAGATGGAAAAATATCCCAGAGTCTCACCAACTATCAGAAGCAGAACCAGACAGGGCCTAACATTTTTAATTTATTGTGATCTAATTGTTTCATATTAAGCAATTGTTTTGAATTGTAAAATAGAAAATATCACAGGGAAAACATAATTGGAGTAAGATTAATTGAGGTCAATTCCCTTTAAAATGGTGGTGTAGAGTCTAGAAAAGTTGATTGTGCAGAGATCATTATTATGAGAAGAGGCTGGGAGAGCAATGGAAGTCAGGGGAGTGGGAAAGGCTGATCAAGCATATGAAGTTATAGTTAACTGAGACCAAGAATTTCTCACATACATTAAGTGGTATTTTAAGTGGTATTAAGTGGTATTTCTCACATATATTAAGTGGGCATGTAGGTAAAAAAAAGCATATATATTTCAAAAATACACATGTGATTTTGAAAATTATTATTATAAATAAATAAAATGTTTTAAGAGATATACTTAACATGATTAATGTGTGGACAACATATACCATGAAAAATTATATGGCACCCTCATATATGTATGTGTGTGTATATATATATATATATATATATATATATATATATATATATATATATATGCTGTGTTGGTCTTGATGTCACACTCTGTTACTTCTGAAATTGCGCTTAAAGACGGGTACATATGGGAACAGGCTGGGAGATATGAAGTGGCAAAGCTGGTTTTGTTTGATTTGTTTGATTATAAATGAAGTAGAATGTATGCATTAGGTCTTTGCTGAAAGCTTTTCTAGGGATTCCATTTGTGTGACATCATGCCTGTGGGTACACATCTGCAATAGCCAGCACACAGGCCCCATGGCTGCTGGTCTGGATATACATACATCTACCATGGCTCCACTGCGCTCTATTGTCTCAGGTTTCTCCAAGCTGCTTCTAGTTCCCAGGTATATGTTTGTAAAGGAGGAATTTAAAACTAAGTTTTTTCCAAAGCTGGGGAGAATTTGCAAGGCTGTTATGTGTCTGCTCTCTTTGCTGGTGATCTCAGAGCCAGAACAGTCAAAGGTCAATAACATGACATAGGGGCCCGCTCTCAACTGGGAATAGATTCATGTCTGTTAAAATAGCAATGCCATTTCATCCTCCATTAGCCAGACTCTATTCTGTCTGGGAGATGAGAGTGGCCAGCCTGCCTGCTTTGGGCACAGCAGTGGTAGAGAAAGATATATAAGAATGCACTGCTAATGATCTCGTGTATATGCTTCTTCTTTGTCTCCTGAACATTGTCATCATAGCTTTAGTCCAACATGCCATTTAGACCGGAGTCTGGGATTGATCTGTGATGAGTGTCCTATTGGGTACACAGGACCACGCTGTGAGAGGTAAGCATATGTCACATTCTCTTGCAAAATGATTTCTACCTTGAGAGTTATAAAAGCACAGGCACGATCTTCCCTTGCTCCAGAAAAGCTGTGCCACTCGATGGGGTGAAATAAACTTTCTTATCACACTTGGCACACAGATGCACTCTATTTTTATAGTTTATTTATCCTCTGCAAATTGGTCTATAAATCTCCATTCACTCTGAGGATATCTGATTAATGTTTTAATCTTAAAGGTTAAGCATTAACCTACACTCTTTCTTTAAAAAGTGTTGCTCAAGTGGAAAGCTATCATTTTAAGATTTATCTTACTGTCTACCCTTAGCACTATTTATTTTTCATAATTAGCTTTTTGTCCTTAAAATGTGGCTTAAATTCATAGTTCATAGTTCAGCAAGTGGCCTATAAGTTACTGTAAATATACTAAGAACAAAGCAAAACATAATTTATTATTGTAATTTATATTCCCTTCTAATTCTTCTTAAACAGGTTACTTAATTCCTGTTAAGTTTCTGGGGAGCAGGATCACAGATATTATTTCAGACAGTTTCCATAATCATATTTTTCTCCCTAAATATATTCAGAGAAACTTTGCTTGTGTGTATTTACTCCCAATTTGAAGAGGGATGTAAATTTCTTTCTTGTGGATATGGACAAATATGTTTTTGATTTTGAAAAGAAGTATCCTCAGAAATCATTGGTGGGAATATGGGTAAGACAGAGGAAGAAAAGCCAGGCCATGGTCATTGGTGGGGATATGGGTAAGACAGAGGAAGAAAAGCCAGGCCACGGCCATGGCCTGCCTTCTCTTCTCCTTACCACAGCTAACTCTAAGGAGAGCTGTTTCTACCCATCCTCTTATACCTTCTTGGCAGCCATCACTGTTAAACTTTCACCCAGGGAGAACTTGGCCAGCAGCTAGTAGTCTGTACACAGCCTGTCAGTAGCAGTTCCCGGCAGTAATAAGTCCTGTTTGTGACTGTGGCAGCCTCAGTAAATGAGATAGGGAAGAACGGACCTGAAATAAAGGGGGATTTATTTGCAGTTGAGAAACTGGAGATCTTTAATTGTGTACCTTTCAAATAAAGGCATGTGTATGACATTCTAATAGGACTGCATAGCACTTCCAGGACAGATTTGTGTTGATGTCTCATAACAGACCCCCCCCCCCCAGCTTACTACAGGCAACCTTTTTTTTAGCAACTGGAAAATGACAGCTGCTCTGTCATACAAGGCTATTAAATCTCCTTATCTGGATGAGCATGGTCTCTGATGTATTCATATTGCGTTGCTTCGTGCTCTGTTTTTTTCTGCACATTACACAGTTTCTGAGCTATCTGCAATTTAACAGGAACATTTTATTTAACAAATATTTATTTACAAACTACCATATATTAGGGACAAGGTAAGAAACTGAATGCAAGCAGATGCATTTATTTCCATCTTTGTCTTCAAGTAACTCACTACCATCTTGAATGTGGGTGAGAACAGTCACATGTGTTCTAGGGAGAATTCTAATTGAATAATACAAATCTGCAAAGAAAGAAATGGCTGACAGAAAGCATGATGCCCTGTCTAAAATCTATATTAATCAGATTCAAAAGATGGCAAGATGCATAGACTATGTAGCAAATAGTACATCTTACTTGCAATTTAAGTTTTCCAGCCCAAAAGAATCTTCTAGTATTATTAGAGAGGTAATGACAAACTGTATTTCCTTAGCCAGAATTTAGGTTAAGATTTTCCTTAAATACTTAAGATTTTCCATTTCAGATAATTTTTATGAGTCAAAAACACCACTAGATGGATCATAAATACTAATAGAAATATTTTTAAGTGCACTTGTGGGCCTTGATGGGGAAAAACAAAACAAAACAAAACAAACAATGAAGTCAGCACAACCAAACCCAATGTTCTGTAGCTAACAAGGTGTAATCCATGCTGTTACCATTTCTGTAGTAAGGACTTCCATAATCACTTATGTTTAGGAGAGATCCACAGACAACTTAACACGTCTAACATTCCTTATAGTGGATAGTGAGAAAACTCATTCAACTTGGTTGGCTCATCATTGACTATATATGCAAATTCAAATCTATTGCTCTTATTTTATGATATGAGTGTGTCAAGAAGACATGATACAACTTTATATTCTCTATATCAACTAATTTCCTTTCTGAGATGCCAGTCTTCTAGGGGAGTTGTGATGCATGGATGGTATGAGTAGAGGTTTTTTTTGTTTTTTTTTTTTTTCCTTTCTCTTTTGTAAGCCATTATGAATTGAAGTTCTAAACAGTTGATGGAGTTCAAGGTTTCTGTGTGCATGTGTCTGTGCAGTAGACGAGTGTTTGTGGTTATGAGTGTTTCAAAAAATTAATACACACTGGCTGACCAGTCCTGAATGATTTACACAAGTATGTTTCAGCTGACCTCTTTCTTTCCCTGGTCCTCACCATTAGCTTTCCCTTTCCATATTTAGCTAACTTTCTCTCCTTTCTATCACTCTTAAGAAAATAATTGTTCAAGAACCATTTAGCTTCTTTGAGGCTAACCCTGGGAACTAACAGATTCTATATCTTTATTTCTCTGTCTCTTTCTGACTCCATCAACTAATTTTTTTTGTTTTGTTTTGTTTTTTCGAGATGGAGTTTCTCTGTGTAGCCCTGGCTGTCCTGGAACTCACTCTGTAGACCAGGCAGCCCTCGAACTCAGAAATTAGCCTGCCTCTGCCTCCCAAGTGCTAGGATTAAAGGCATTCACCACCACGCATCAACTCATTTTTTAAAAAAACAATGCATTTATTTATTGTCTGTAATTTTATGTAACATATTTTACTCATATTCATGCCTCTCCTTGAGCTCCTTCCAGATCCTCTTCTACCTCCATTCTAGCCCAATTTTTTCTTCCCCCATTAAAACACATATACACATGCACATGGACAGGCACACACACCAAACAACAAACAAACAAACAAAATCCTTCAAATGCATGGAATCCACTTTGTTGTGTGACCGCTTCAGGAGTGTGGTTGATAGACAAGGTGTCATTTCATTTCACTTAAGAAGGCTGG
The DNA here is from genome assembly GCA_902729485.2 of Mus minutoides. Taxonomy (NCBI): domain Eukaryota; kingdom Metazoa; phylum Chordata; class Mammalia; order Rodentia; family Muridae; genus Mus; species Mus minutoides. Next base: position 5,026 of record LR752269.1, on the reverse strand, counting down.
CTTTTCCTCTTCCAGTGGCAACCAAAAGCCAATAGATCTGTAAATAGGACATAAACTTAGTGCCCATCTCCTCTATACCCTGATGAAGAATCATCCTACTTCTGTTGTTTGGGCAAGACTTATAAGCGGGGAGAGCCTCGAGAAACCATAACCCGAAGTCCAGAAATTCTCTATATTCCTGTTTTCCTGTCTTTCGTAACGCTATATAATACAAAATGGGTTTGTTTCTTGAACTGAGGAATTGAAACATTTAAGCAAAGCAACCAACCAACAAAGGTAATATGTGACACAAAGTATCAAATTATTGATGATATTCCTTAAGATTTCAAGTGTTAGTTATAGCTTGGAAAGTCTCTTGTAGCTTCTTCACTGAGTATAGTTTTACAAAGGAAATAAAGTTAGGATAATGAGAGGAGGGAAGACACATTTATTATGATTCTTTGTTAAAATTCTAGGCTTTTATTATTTAGAAAAGCAGAAAGAAATAGTATTGCAGCAGGCATGAAGGATCCCAGTGAGCGTAAAATAAAGACCACAAAGCTAATCAAGGGCCAGTGACAATCAGGTATTAAGTGGCTTTCAGTGTCTGTTGCTGAAGCAACAGATCGTACCTCATGGAGATAATCAAAAAAAATCTATGGCATATTAACTATAGGAAAATATAAAACAATGTGATGTTCAGATTCCTTAAACCCCAACTTCTCCCCAAATGACAAATACTGAGAGCTCACTAGTTGAAGAGCGAGAAGCCTAAAGACTACTTACAAGTACCCCTAAAAATGTGGAAGGTAATTGACTCCAAAGGCTTAATATTTTGAAAGTTCACCTTTAATTTTAACCAAAAGATTTATTTTTAGATATAAATGGAGGTTATTTATTTATTTATTTAAAATAAAAAGATCATTTATATATTCTCTAATTCAGAAAGATCTTAATCTAGATGAATTACACTCACCCTCAAGTACAATGCTGCAAATATTTGCTGTCCAAGACTTGATCATTTGTCCCTGGGTTTTGGCTGCAGAGAGACTTACTCCTCTTTCTTGGCACTGTTACCACTGTTACAGCTGGAGGCTGTTCACAAGTGATCATGTACAATGAGGAGGAAGCAATTGGCTTTTGGATCTAGCATCATATTTTGTGCCCAAGAACTGTTTCTTGACAGTGCAGCTTCTGGGCTGTGCTCAGGTGTCCAGTTCAGCCCACTGCCTCACCAGTACCTTCAGGTTTTGGCACAGGAACTTTGTGAACAAGACAGCATTTAGCTGAATGGGACGAAGTGAGACCACAGCACACACCCCAGGCAACCCAGTTAGACTTCAGGATCCTCCTGTGCTGATGGAGTTCTCTCTGAATGGCTGTCATCATTCCAGTCTTGAATCAGGCACTATCACTTCTTCAGCTACCAGCATTCAGCTCCACCCGAGTGAAAAGGCTTTGATTCTAACTCTTGTGTGTCTCTAGTTCTGTGGATAGATGTGTAAATCCATAGTTCTTGGGCCTAGACCATAGAATAATACAATTCCTTGTTTCTAATCATGTCATATAAAGTGGCTCTGTTGCTTTTTCTGTTCTTTTTAAGCATTTAGGAAGAGGGGGCTTGGGAATGTAGGTCTCAGATGATAACAGAAAATTCATTAAGGAATGACAGAACAGAATGAGATAGGCAGAAGACCATCACTCCTATTCCATAGGGATGATGGGACAGAATGAGGCAGAGTTCCATTGGTCCTATTCCATAGGGATGATGGGACAGAATGAGACAGAGGTCCATAGGTCCTATTCCATAGGGATGATGGGACAGAATGAGGCAGAGGTCCATTGGTCCTATTCCATTGATTTTTCCTATTCTCCTTATTTTCTACAACTACCATTCATTTCCCTGGGTTTTTCTCTTCCTATAATAAATAATATTGTTCCTAAACAAGCAGCAGCAGCAACTCAGCTATGGAACTGTTGTGTGACCTGAATTCACATTTACATTTAAAGGTTATTTTGTGAAAATGTTATGATTTGACTTGAAAAATTAATGAATAGGAAAAAGTATAGTCAGGATGTCCATATTTTTATATTCATGTAAATTATTTTTTATTAGATATTTTCTTTGTTTTCCTTTCAATTGCTATCCCGTTTCCTAGTTTCCTCTTCGAAAATCCCCTATCCCAACTGTCCTTCCCCTGCTCCCCAATCCACCCACTCATGCTTCCTGACTCTGGCATTCCCCTATACTGGGGCATAGAACCTACAAAGGACCTAGGGCCTCTCCTCCCATTGATCACCGACTAGGCCATCCTCTGCTATATGTGCAGCTAGAGACACAAGTCCCACCATGTGTATTCTTTGATTGGTGGTTTAGTCCCAGGGAGCTGTGGGGATACTGATTAGTTCATATTGTTGTTCTTTCTATAAGGCTGCAAACCCCTTCAGCTCCTTGGGTACTTTCTCCAGCTCCTTCATTGGGGACCCTGTGCACCATCCAATGGATGACTGTGAGCATCCATTTCTGTTTTTCTCAGGCACTGGCAGAGCCTCTCAGGAGACAGCTATATCAGGGTCCTATCAGCAAGCTCTTGTTGGCATCTGCAATAGTGTCTGAGTTTGGTGGTTATTTATGGGATGAATCCCCTGGTTGGGCAGTCTCTGGATGGTCATTTCTTCAGTCTCTGCTCCAAACTTTGTCTCTGTAACTCCTTCAATGGATATTTTGTTCCCCCTTCTAAGAAGGATCGAAGTATCCACACTTTGGTCTTTCTTCTCCTTAAGTTACATGTGTTTTGTAAATTGTATCTTGGGTATTCTGAGTTTCTGAACTAATACCCACTTATCAATGAGTCCAAATCATGTGTGTTCTTTTGTGATTGGTTTACTTCACTCAGGATGATATCCTATAGATCCATCCATTTGTCTAAGAATTTCATAAATTCATTGTATTTAATAGCTGTATAGTACTCTATTGTGTAAATGTACCACATTTTCTGTATCCATTCTTCTGTTGAGGGACATCTGGGTTCTTTCCAGCTTCCGGCTATTATATATGAGGCTGCTATGAATATAGTGAGGCATGTGTCCTTATTACAAGTTGGAACATCTTCTGGGTGTATGCCCAGGAGTGGTATTGCTGGATCATGCAGTAGTACTATGTCCAATTTTCTGAGGAACCACAAAACTGATTTCCAGAGTGGTTGTACCAGCTTGTAATCCCACCAGCAATGGAGGAGTGCTCCTCTTTCTCCGCATCCTTGCCAGCATCTGCTGTCACCTGTGTTTTTGATCTTTGCCATTCTGACTGGTGTGAGTGGAATCTCAGGGTTGTTTTCATTTGCATTTCCCTGATGATTAAGGATGTTGAACATTTTTTTAGGTGCTTCTCAGCCATTCGTTATTCCTCAGTTGAGAAGTCTTTGTTTAGCTCTATATCCCATTTTTAATAGGGTTATTTGGTTTTCTAGAGTCCAACTTCTTGAGTTCTTTGTATATATTGGATATTAGTCCCTTATCAGATTTAGGATTAGTAAAGATCCTTTCTGAATCTGTTGGTGGCCTTTTTGTCTTATTGAAGGTGTATTTTCCTTACAGAAGCTTTGCAATTTTATGAGGTCCCATTGGTCAATTCTCGATCTTATAGCACAAGCCATTGCTGTTCTATTCAGGAATTTTCCCCCTATGCCCATATCTTCTAGGCTTTTCCCCACTTTGTCCTCTATAAGTTTCAGTGTCTCTGGTTTTATGTGGAGTTTCTTGATCCATGTAGACTTGACCTTAGAACAAGGAGATAAGAATGGATCAATAACCGTCAGTCAATTTTTTACCTCTTTTAAAAAATCTAGTCTGTACACACATACTCACATTCACACCTATACACACATATATGCATGCGCATACACCAGTTATAAAAACCAAATGATTAACTATTTAAGAAGTTGCTCACATGTTACTATGCACTTGGAGGAAGAAAAAAAATAGATAGATAGATAGATAGATAGATAGATAGATAGATAGATAGATCCTGAAATTAAAAGGGTAGATGCTTGTTTAGTTGTTCATTTTAATTTTCTGTGCATATTTTCAACTCCAGGAGAATTTGGACTTATTATTGGTATCTTTGTTAAGAAAATGTTTTAATACTTTATTAAATAGTTCCATCTTTCTTGTAGTCAGTAAGACAATTTACAGGAAGCAAGATTAAAGTAATAGGCTACTGTTTTGTTTGATGATATCTGGTGTAGAGCCCATTCTAACTGGCCAAAAGCACTCTTAGGATACGCAAATGAAATGTGAATATATGTAGAAATCATCATTGTATCTAAAGAGCTAATAAGGTAAAAATCAGATTAATAGTCAAAAGTATATCCTTAGTTATTTATTTTAAAAATATTCCAGAAATAATTGTGAGGAAATTTTGTGTACTACAGTGTCTTTTCATTCTCTATATTATAAGTAATAATTGGTAATAATAATAGTAGCAATATTCTTCTAATCTCTGAATATATAGCTTCCATAATTTTAGAAACCTTTCTGTGATTATAATTTAAAAAGTTTTAAAAGATGGCGATAAAACCTCAAATTTGTATCATTATATTGCCAATTATAAATCTTCAATAAACTTAGAATGATAAATGTATCTGGATCAAATTAACTACGTTGACCTAATAATGTTATTAATCCTTTCCATCCTACCCCATATTGGAGTCCAAACACTTGTGTTTCAAATGATAGTCTCTTTCTAGTATATTTCTGCATCTGAGCAGAACATAAGCATTATATACCAAGAAGTTAATGATATTTTTGTACGGAGCTCCTGTTCCCTCTCACTCTCCATCCTTGCTACAGGGTACTTTATTTCGTAAGATGCCAGAGATAACAGAGGTAAACTGGCCATGGCCTTCTATCGCTGTTTCGCTTCCTCTTTGAGGAGTGTGGCTTTTTGTGAGATGGCTCAGCGGGTAAGAGCACCCGACTGCTCTTCCGAAGGTGATAAGTTCAAATCCCAGCAACCACATGGTGGCTCACAACCATCCTTAATGAG